>OY776277.1:55590313-55687813 GCA_963675445.1 Linnaemya vulpina
TGTGTATAAAAATTCACTATGAGATAGAATTTCATACTTATAAGATATTTATGATATGAACTCCAGATTTTTAATCAACTATTCAACTTTTTTTTTGCGTTTTTTATTACAATAAAAAAGGGAGAAAATAACACAATATTATTTTGGAACTATGTCTATTCATACAATTATTGATACTTCGCAGGTATAAGTTTGTCTAAATATTGAGTTATTAGATCTGGGACCAAGTTCAACATTCGTTATCGATCGAAATGACTGCAGCACAGCGGTGGTTACTCTCTTAACCGTAAATTTTTTTTTACATTACACATGTGTATTTTCAAACAGATTCTACTTTTCCACAATTAGTAACCATCTCCCTTCGTTATTGTTCTAGTAAATAAAATGTCTCATAAATAAAATACTTTCTTTTTAACTAGCACCATCTGTCTTCTAGAGCTGCACAAAACAGCTCTTTTGAGTGAGCGCTCTTTTTAGCTCCGCTCACTTTATTGAATTAATTCATTCAGTTGTTTCAGTTCATTCAGTAGCTCAGTTGTTTCAGTACATCAGTTTATTCAGTGACTCAGTTGTTTCACTAGCTCAGTTCATTCAATAGCTGAGTTGTTTCAGTAGCTGGCAACTCTATAAATAAAGAGCACTACATCCCTGTATGCATTAGCACATGTGTGTGAATTAATTCATTTTTTTCGTATGGATTTTGACATACAAACTGAAACATCACTGAAAAGAGCTACTGAAAGAGAGAGATCTAATGAATCAACTGAAACAACTGAGCTAAAAACGCTCAAATGAATGAAAGATTCACTTCGCTCAATTGACTGAATGATTCAATTGAATTAATTCATTCAGGAGCCGTACAGCTCTACTGTCTTCTCAATACTATTTAATGGTTTCTATAGTTCCGCCGCAATTCGAAATTGCGCGGCCGGGGATCACCGTCAGGAATGAAGATTTTTTATATATTCTTCCAATTAAAAACGTGTTTTGAAAACGTGTTTCATTGATTATATTATTGTATTTCTATTACACCAAATACAAAATTCTATATAAAAAGCAATAAAATATATACAAAAATTCAGCACTAATCCGAAAAAGTGTAACCTAAACACACATGTTGAAATATATAGTCCTACTACAGATCTCCAAAATATACATATGTACATAATCCCAGAAAATCACACCACCACCGAATTTCCTCTTCCGAAAAACATTTTTTAACTTCCCGCTACGAATATTGAAAGTTTTTAAGAACGTGAAGTATTTTTAAATGCTTCACCGATCGATTTTCAAATTAAGCAGTTCTTCACATTTACCACGTCGATCACCGAGTCGAAATCGAAATAACCTATTTGTTTAGTCAGTGTTTCGATTCGAAATTTCAAGATATCTCAAAAAAAGTTAAGATCACTTTTCAGTGATTTTTTAGAAGCGGCTTCAGCGATCGATTCCACAAACTAATCAGCTCATGACATTTGTTTATTACTTTCTAATTTGTTTGCAGGCAACCTCTCTTCCTTATGTCGATCATATTAAAGTTTGTATCGAAGAAAATAAACACAGAAACAGCTGATTTCAATTATATGCAGAGCTGCAGTTTTTCGTTATCCCTAACCAATATTAGTAATTTTTTTTTCCAATGCGAAAATGTGAATATTTCTGTCATTTTGGTTACTTTTTTCCGAAAATAATAATAGGATATACAAAAAATATTTTTCTTAAACTTGTGAAGTAAATTTTTTTTTATTTTGAAATAAAAGCTTAAAGTTTGTTTTTAAAATAACTTTCTTGTTTTGTTTTTTATACACTTTCTTAATATTTACGTTAAACCATTTAATTTTTTGTGTTTGTATAACCAAGCGTCTATACACTTTTAAAATTAGTTAAGACAAGCTTAAAATTTTATATAAATAATCAGTTTTGTGTTAATAAAAATTTATTAGGTTTTTCTCTTTTTGTGAACTTTAAATTTAGTTTATTGTAACGTTCCTATTAAAAAAGTAGTAAGAATTCTTTAATATGTAAATGAATCTCATTTCTTGTTTTGTAATTATTAACTTTGTATTGCATTTCAACTTTAAATAAATTTTTATGATTTTTCCAAATAAAAGAGTGCATTTTAAATTTGGTTATTTTTTCTCAAATTTGGCAACTTTTTCAAATATTTTGGTTAGAATATTTTTTTTTAAGTGGCAGCACTGATTATGTGCTGGTAAAGAAAATGACGAAATATTAAATGAGGAAACGTTTGCTCAAGAAGAATACATTAAAATTTTTGTCTATAAGTATAGAAATGAGACTAAAAGTTCAGAATAGTCCATACAAAGTTTTCAATTGAAATAAATACAAATTTGAAGAGAAATTTAAATGGTCAAAGCGAAGGGATAATGATGAACTCTGTGGAAAATTAAGTTCTGTGAAATGGCTGTTTTGGAGAAGTCCCACTATAGACTATATAAATATAGTAGGCTGCTTCATGCTAGAAAATGCAGCCACAAAAATATTATGTTCAATTTTTAACAGAGCTATGAACATGTTAGACACACTTATTTCTTTTAAGTCTTAAATTGCGAGTGGACAGTATAAAACGCATTCAACTTTCCAGAGAATTGAGAATCCTAGCGCCAATGAGAAGAGTGAGCACAAATATTCTGGATGATATTGATTTAGAAAATTAAAATTATATTACAATTATTTCAAATAATATATTTTAAAATATGTAATATTATATTAAAATGAAGGATTAAAATTATATAGAAAACTGTTTCTTATACATAGAAATCTGTTTTTAGAAATGATAAGGTTATATTTTAATAAAGAAGTTCAAAACCATAGTTGATTCAACTTAGAATACCAAGACCGTGTTCTTTATATGTAGATTAATTTTAGAGATAGTTTAACGTAGTCTGAAACTCTAATTTTTCTGGCGATATGTAATTTTTATTTTATTATTTTCTTAAAGACATTTTAAGCAAAAGTAAACTGTTCTGTCCAAATTTTGTAAACAAACTTGTTAATAGCATCGCAAATTAGCTAAACCTGGTTTAATTGAGATCTTAAAAACCCAGCCTAAGAGAACTAAGGTTAACATTAGGATATGTGGGGTAAAAATGTAGAGATCCGCCCATATCCGTTGCTGAGGATCTTCTTAAGCCAAATATATCCTTCGCAATTCAGAATACCTTCCAGTCTACCTGGTTAAATAATTTACCTGCAATATACTATTAGCAGCGTAAAGAGTTCGTAACAAACAAAGATGTTCATAATTTTTTCATTTTATTAGATGAAATCTCAGGTTTGTAAAAAATCAAAGAGATTATTTATTCGGACGTTAAATGAACAAAGATGGAATTATGTTCTGCGGTCTAATTATAATCCATAGAGCATGTAAAGCTTCCTTTGTCAGTCATTTACCACCTGTTTTGAGCAAACAGTATTGGGCCTAACGGGTTTTTTCAGCTAACCACTACGTATAAAAATCGCTTCTGATTAGAAGTTATATAGTAGTAAACCCTATGATATTACAATCTGTTTACTAGTGCTTAGAATGGTTTCTACTTCTAGTCTTTAAATTGTACATTTATAAATACATTTTTAAGCAGTGTTTGAACGGCTACCAAAAAAGTAGCTGTAGCGACGAAAAATTGCTTACTTTTTAAGATACAAATTTATTAAAAAATAGTAGCCAACATCCATCTACTTCTACTGCTACATTCACATTTTAATAGCAAACCATTGCATACGGCTACAGCTACAGCTCCAACTTTTTCAAGTAGAAGTAGCGGTAGAAACTGTTTTATTCCAAATCATTTCATTTTTTTTAGCTACAGCTATTTTGCAAAAAAAAAATAGAGCTGTAAGTAGAAGTAGCCTCTTTGCTACTTCAATTAAGGTATTGCTACGGGTAGAAAACAGCAAAAATATTCTACTTAATTGTTTGCTTCAATTTGAAAAGTAGCCAAAAACGAAAACATTATTTCCAGCTACTTTTTGTTTATTATAAACATACTTTCTAGCTACTTTATATGAGTACTTTATGTTTGGAGCCACGCAATACAAATATTTATTTCTGGCTACTTTTTTCTTTTGTAATTTCTTTCACACAATGGGTCAGAATTTTTATAGTTTCAGTTCTATTTCCAATTTACCTTAATTGAAGTAGCAAAGAGGCTACTTCTACGTACTGCTTTTTTCTTGGAAAGTAGCTGTAGCTAAAAAAATGAAATGATTCGGAATAAAACAGTTTCTACCGCTACTTCTATTTGCCGCTTTATTTTTTTGAAAAGTAGCTGTAGCTTAAAAATATAAATGCTTCGGAATAATACAGCGTCTGCTTGAAAAAAGTTGGAGCTGTAGCCGTAATTAAGGTAGCTAAAGTAGGAATTCAAACACTGTTTTTGAGTTCACTGCTTCATCTTCTAAACTAAAATAGTATTTGATTTATTTACGATATCGCAATAAAAATTCAAGTTATTATATAGGAAAAATTATTTAAAAAAAGTATTGTCAGAAATATTTATTTGCACCAAAAACTATTTTTATCATCAGAGCAACCAACCTTACATATGTTTTCAGTCAGGATAAACATTATAAAGGGTACACATATTTAAGGTTAGGAAGTAAACTATCTTTAAAATTTATTTTTTTTACATACTCATATATGCATAAATAATTTAATATGTTATCGGACATACATATGTATGTCCAGCACGTCAGCTCTTTTCACAAAAGTTTCTCCAAGATTCGATTATATCGCGCCGAATTTCTTATTGAAGACTTGCGCACAGAGTGACTAGATACTAAAATATTTTCCGGCTAAAATGCCAAAAAAATTTAAGTGCTAAGATATGTGGCAATATATATATATATATATATATATATATATATATATATACACGGTGTGACAGTCGAAAAAACCTGGAACCGGATATTATTTTTCTTGTAGGTGTTGTCGAGTTAAAGAAGAATCCAATAGTGAAATATGAAGGACACCTCCAAAATCCGGATTTACGGTTAAAACCTCGTTTTTTTTTACGTTATGAGCTTGTAATTTTGTTGATAATGATCCGATTCTTACTAGACTTGGAAAGAAGAAACTGTGGTCTTCCGAATGGTATATAATTTATATACGAAAACTTAAGAAATTTGGGTGTTATTGTCGAGCAAACACAAATTTTGTAGATTTTTCAAAAAATTTTCAACTTTGGTGACGTTTTTATACATTATTTTATTAAGAAACTATAATACTATTGAATTTATTCAAAAAGTACGTTTATTTACGATTACAATGTATATTTGGGGCTAAAAATAGATAAGCAATTGACTGAGTTATTTGACTTTTTATGAAAATAAAATATTTACCAAAATGGCTGCACAATGTTTTTGGTGTTGTTGTTATGCACCTTCTATTAAGTTACAAATCAATGTTACCCTAAACACACAAAAAAATTGTAATGAGAGTTTTAGTCGTTCAAAAATATTGTTCTTTTCGTGTTCTTTTTATGCACTTTCTTTAATATTAAAAATCACTTTTTGCCTGAACACAACTTAGAATTACAACAATATATGTAATGAGAGCTTTACTTATGTAAAATTATTGTTTTTTCTTTTTAAACTCGATCATTATCAACAAAATTACAGGCTTATAAGTGCACAAACGCAAAAAACCGGGGTTTTAACCGTAGGTGTCCGGCATATTTCATTATTGGATTCTCCTTTAACTCGACAAGACCTACAAGAAAAAACATGTCACTCTCCACGTTTTTCTATTTCATTAAATTTCGTACCACTGTGTTTATATATGTATATATATATATATATATATATATATATATATATATATAGATATATATATATATATATATATATATATATATATACATATATACATATATATATATATATATATATATATATATATATAGACATATATATATATATATATATATATATATATATATAGACATATATAAATGTATATATATATATATATATATATATATATATATATATATATAGACATATATATATATATATATATATATATATATATATATATATATTACTTCTTTTTCAGTAAATATTTTACCATTTCTGCTCATATTGCCTGACAAATTTCAAAATAGAATAACATTCAACATGAAAGGTTTTAAAAACAAAACAAATATGATAATAGTGTTTAAAAGGGTTTTTTGAAGGAAAACATGAAATTATATATCACATACACATACGTGTACTTTTTATATTGTCACAAAAGTAATATCAAAATTTAAGAAGATTTCAAATATTTATTTCATTAACTTAAATATACTTTAGTGAACTATTGCATATTAAAACATTATCAAATTAATATCTCTGTCAGAGTCTGAATGGTTATTAAAAATGTCGTTATAAAATATATGTTTTTATCCAACTTTGTAATTTTAAAGTTATGACAACATACGTTTAGCTTTTTAATCCGCACGTTATATTAAATTTATTCAATTTCTGTTTTTATAAAATTCATTTCATTTAAAACCCGTTCAACTTCTGCACGCTAAACAATAGAAGCACGAACTTCATTACAAAACCAACTCACCATAAGGGTTTATCCCTAATTCCGTGCATATGAACTTCACTAAGATAAAGAAGTGCAAAATAGAAAAATTTGCAGCTAAATCACCAATAAAGTGCTAAAACTAGTTCCATAAATGCTAAAATGTGTACGCTGCTTATGTCTAAGAAATGCACCATTAGCAAAAATAGTTTAAAGTACATAGCATGTGATAAGAATGGTCATGTCAAACAGATAGGCATAAAATGTAAGTGGAAACAAATCAAATAAGGTTGGCAGCAAATCGTCAAATTGTGTTGACACGTGCATAAGTGATGAAAAATACTTTAATCAGCGGTAATATTAAAGAATTAGGGATAAATCCTTATGGTGAGTTAGTTTTGTAATGAAGTTCGTGCTTCTATTGTTTAGCGTGCAGAAGTTGAACGAGTTTTAAATGGAATCAATCTTATAAAAACAGAAAAAGAAACCAAAACCAACCAGTTGTGGAATAAAACGTAAGAAAATAAAAAAGGAAAATTGATTAGTGAGTTCTTGTTGTGACTTTGATATTTGTTAGGCTTCCCATTTATTAATGTGGAAGTTTGAAATAAATATCTTTAGTTATTCTAAGAAATGTTGGGTAAAGGTTCCCTGATGATCTGCGTTAGCCCCAGTGAAATGCGCATAGGAACTACCTAAAACCCCTCAACTGATCAATTGGAATATTTAGTTCATATTTTAAAAAATTTAACCAGAAACTCAGCTTACAATGTAAGAGACGCAGTGGAATTTAAATCAAAGGTAAATAATAAGAAATTAGACAATAATGAAATTATGGTATCATATGACGTAGTATCGCCATTTCCGAGCATACCTATAAATTTAGCACTACAAATAATAGAAAATAAGTGGGACATATTACAACAATACACAAAAATACCAATATACCTTTTCATGGAGTTAGTAAGGTTTTGCATCAAAGACTGCCGTTATTTTAAATATGAAGAACGAATTTGCGGACAATGTAAGGGAATGCCGATGGGATCACCTGTATCACCAGTTGTTTCCGATATTGTTATGGAGGAGCTACTGGATCAATCCCTTACAAAATTAAAAATAAAGCCCAGATTATTAACAAAATACGTAGATGACATATTTGCTATCATAAATAGAGCTACGGCAGACGAAGTTCTAAATGTTTTAAATGCGTTTAACCCACAAATACAATTTACAGTGGAAACGGAAAGACATAGTAAATTACCATATTTAGATGCAATTGTTAGTAGACACCAAAATATGATGACAGTCAACTGGTATCAAAAAACCACTGCATCCGGTCGTCTGATTAATTTCCATTCCAAACATCCCAGAAGAATTATTTATAATAAACACAGCAAATAATTTGATCAGACGAGTACTCACCATTAGTGACGATAGGTATCGTGAGGAAAATTTACGGAAAATAAAAGAAATCTTAGACATGAACGATTTTCCGAAAACAATTATAAACAATTTAATATACAAAAAGAGTAAAACTGAAAGGTTAAAAAACTCAGATCTATATGACATTGAGAAATATCAACTTGCATTTAAGACGAATAATACTATGCAGAGCCTACATAGTAACACAAAGAAGAAACTGTGGTCTTCCGAATGGTATATAATTTATATACGAAAACTTAAGAAATTTGGGTGTTATTGTCGAGCAAACACAAATTTTGTAGATTTTTCAAAAAATTTTCAACTTTGGTGACGTTTTTATACATTATTTTATTAAGAAACTATAATACTATTGAATTTATTCAAAAAGTACGTTTATTTACGATTACAATGTATATTTGGGGCTAAAAATAGATAAGCAATTGACTGAGTTATTTGACTTTTTATGAAAATAAAATATTTACCAAAATGGCTGCACAATGTTTTTGGTGTTGTTGTTATGCACCTTCTATTAAGTTACAAATCAATGTTACCCTAAACACACAAAAAAATTGTAATGAGAGTTTTAGTCGTTCAAAAATATTGTTCTTTTCGTGTTCTTTTTATGCACTTTCTTTAATATTAAAAATCACTTTTTGCCTGAACACAACTTAGAATTACAACAATATATGTAATGAGAGCTTTACTTATGTAAAATTATTGTTTTTTCTTTTTAAACTCGATCATTATCAACAAAATTACAGGCTTATAAGTGCACAAACGTAAAAAACCGGGGTTTTAACCGTAGGTGTCCGGCATATTTCATTATTGGATTCTCCTTTAACTCGACAAGACCTACAAGAAAAAACATATCACTCTCCACGTTTTTCTATTTCATTAAATTTCGTACCACTGTGTTTATATATGTATATATATATATATATATCTATATATATATATATATATATATATATATATCTATATATATATATATATATATATATATATATATATATATATATATTACTTCTTTTTCAGTAAATATTTTACCATTTCTGCTCATATTGCCTGACAAATTTCAAAATAGAATAACATTCAACATGAAAGGTTTTAAAAACAAAACAAATATGATAATAGTGTTTAAAAGGGTTTTTTGAAGGAAAACATGAAATTATATATCACATACACATACGTGTACTTTTTATATTGTCACAAAAGTAATATCAAAATTTAAGAAGATTTCAAATATTTATTTCATTAACTTAAATATACTTTAGTGAACTATTGCATATTAAAACATTATCAAATTAATATCTGTCAGAGTCTGAATGGTTATTAAAAATGTCGTTATAAAATATATGTTTTTATCCAACTTTGTAATTTTAAAGTTATGACAACATACGTTTAGCTTTTTAATCCGCACGTTATATTAAATTTATTCTATTTCTGTTTTTATAAAATTCATTTCATTTAAAACCCGTTCAACTTCTGCACGCTAAACAATAGAAGCACGAACTTCATTACAAAACCAACTCACCATAAGGGTTTATCCCTAATTCCGTGCATATGAACTTCACTAAGATGAAGAAGTGCAAAATAGAAAAATTTGCAGCTAAATCACCAATAAAGTGCTAAAATTAGTTCCATAAATGCTAAAATGTGTACGCTGCTTATGTCTAAGAAATGCACCATTAGCAAAAATAGTTTAAAGTACATAGCATGTGATAAGAATGGTCATGTCAAACAGATAGGCATAAATTGTAAGTGGAAACAAATCAAATAAGGTTGGCAGCAAATCGTCAAATTGTGTTGACACGTGCATAAGTGATGAAAAATACTTTAATCAGCGGTAATATTAAAGAATTAGGGATAAATCCTTATGGTGAGTTAGTTTTGTAATGAAGTTCGTGCTTCTATTGTTTAGCGTGCAGAAGTTGAACGAGTTTTAAATGAAATCAATCTTATAAAAACAGAAAAAGAAACCAAAACCAACCAGTTGTGGAATAAAACGTAAGAAAATAAAAAAGGAAAATTGATTAGTGAGTTCTTGTTGTGACTTTGATATTTGTTAGGCTTCCCATTTATTAATGTGGAAGTTTGAAATAAATGTCTTTAGTTATTCTAGGAAATGTTGGCTAGCAACTAGCTAAAACCCCTCAACTGATCAATTGGAATTTTTTAATAAGATTTTGGGAAAAAAGAACTAGCACATAATTAAAATTAAAGAGTTAAAAAAACCCCAAAATATAAACTAATTTAAATATACAAGTGCTTGTGCAAAATAAAACAACTTATGTTGTCAACACTCTAAATAAATTGTTTTTATATTAAAACAATTATTGGTTGTTGCTCTTTATTTCTCTTACACCTACAATTTGAGTCGGCAAAAATCCAACCAGTTGTGGAATAAAATGTAAGAAAATAAAAAAGGAAAATTGATTAGTGAGTTCTAGTTGTGACTTTGATATTTTTTTAGGCTTCCCATTTATTAATGTGGAAGTTTGAAATAAATGTCTTTAGTTATTCTAAGAAATGTTGGGTAAAGGTTCCCTGATGATCTGCGTTAGCCCCAGTGAAATGCGCATAGGAACTATCTAAAACCCCTCAACTGATCAATTGGAATATTTAGTTCATATTTTAAAAAATTTAACCAGAAACTCAGCTTACAATGTAAGAGACGCAGTGGAATTTAAATCAAAGGTAAATAATAAGAAATTAGACAATAATGAAATTATGGTATCGTATGACGTAGTATCGCCATTTCCGAGCATACCTATAAATTTAGCACTACAAATAATAGAAAATAAGTGGGACATATTACAACAATACACAAAAATACCAATATACCTTTTCATGGAGTTAGTAAGGTTTTGCATCAAAGACAGCCGTTATTTTAAATATGAAGAATGAATTTGCGGACAATGTAAGGGAATGCCGATGGGATCACCTGTATCACCAGTTGTTTCCGATATTGTTATGGAGGAGTTACAAAATTAAAAATAAAGCCCAGACTATTAACAAAATACGTAGATGACATATTTGCTATCATAAATAGAGCTACGGCAGACGAAGTTCTAAATGTTTTAAATGCGTTTAACCCACAAATACAATTAACAGTGGAAACGGAAAGAGATAGTAAATTACCATATTTAGATGCAATTGTTAGTAGACACCAAAATATGATGACAGTCAACTGGTATCAAAAAACCACTGCATCCGGTCGTCTGATTAATTTCCATTCCAAACATCCCAGAAGAATTATTTATAATAAACACAGCAAATAATTTGATCAGACGAGTACTCACCATTAGTGACGATAGGTATCGTGAGGAAAATTTACGGAAAATAAAAGAAATCTTAGACATGAACGATTTTCCGAAAACAATTATAAACAATTTAATATACAAAAAGAGTAAAACTGAAAGGTTAAAAAACTCAGATCTATATGACATTGAGAAATATCAACTTGCATTTAAGACGAATAATACTATGCAGAGCGGACAATTGCAACGTTATATATAGTATTAACTGCAACGGTGACGGCTCAGGCACATGCAATAAGAAATACGTAGGAACAACTAAAAATAAACTGAAGACCAGACTAACATCTCATAAATCAGACATAAGAATGAAAAACAAACCCATGGAACAAAAAACTGCACTTGCGGCCCACTGTGCAAAGGAAAATCATGTGCCAAATTTTGATAATATAAAAATATTACAGCAAGAAAACCATTATTCCAGGAGATTTACTTTAGAGATGTTACACATAATTGACGTTCCTGCAGAGAAAAGACTTAACTATAAACAAGACACAGAGAAATGCGCTCAAATTTACAGAAGTGTGATAAACAAACACAAAAAAACAAATCAGTTTTCGCAGCTAAGGACTACAGACGATCGACATATTGAAAATATGTTAATTCAATCTAAGTTTAATTAATTTTTAATTTACATGTATGTAATTGTAAATTTATTAGAAATAATCAAAAATTAATTTTAATGTTTATCATTTATTGTTTTGTACCCAACAGTGTTCCCCTGAAAATAAATAGCGAAGCTATTCAAAATATTGGGAAAAATTACATTAAATAAGAATTAAATAATCAAAAAAAATATTTAGTGTTTATTGATTTTTAAAAACCTGGCCTGTAGCCGAACGATAAAACAAGAATATTATCATATTTTATAATGACATTTTTAATAACCATTCAGACTCTGACAAAGATATTAATTTGATAATGTTTTAATATGTAATAATTCACTAAAGTATATTTAAGTTTATGAAATAAATATTTGAAATCTTCTTAAATTTTGATATTACTTTTGTGACAATATACAAAGTACATAATTTTAAATATGTGTGCGAATATACACGTATGTGTGTGTGATATATAATTTAATGTTTTACTTAAAAAAACACATATAAAAAACACTTTATTATTATATTTGTTTTGTTTTTTAAAGCTTTCATGTTTAATGTTATTATATTTTGAAATTTGTCAGCCAATATGAGCACAAATGGTAAAATATTTACTTAAAAAAACGAAGTAATATATATATTATCATATATTTTAGTACTTAAATTTTTTGACATTTTAGTCGGAAAATATTTTAGTATCTGGTCACGCTGTGCGCAAGCCTTCAATAAAAAGTTCGTTGTAATTTACTCTTGTTCTTGGTACTGACGTTCTTATTTTTTGGCTACTACGACATGTACTTTTGCGACCGCGTGTGTGCAGCACTTACGTTTTATGTATTATTACCAATTATTTTATTTTACATTTTTGCTGCTTCTAAGACTGTTATTCAGATGTTGATTCAATGTTATATAACACTGTTTTCTATTTGAAGCTCAAATAGAAAAGGGTGTTCTTCCATTAAACATTTTTGTTTTGGGATAAGTGCGTTATTTTTACTTTTCGTTGCCGTTCTGTGTCGTTATCTTTTGAAAAATATTTTGTCGCTACTCCTTCATTCTTCCAGAAATCAGCAGTTGATCTTTAGTAGGTAATTGTTGAACTGTTTCACTGATGGCTTCGTTGAGGTTAGGAAGTAATCTGGCTATCAAATGAGCTATCATCCTTTGGCATTTCTTTAGTAGGAAGTTAGGAAATTTTAATCACATAACGCTACATTCTTGACAAAGGAATGTCAATTGTGAAAGTTTACCATCAAAATGGTAAATATTTCACCATATCACTATGCGAAATTCGAGCAGCTTTACTTCGTAATCAGTCCACTCCTGACAGCGCTGTGCGCAATTTAAACTCTAAATTCGAGGCTCATTATAGTGTTGCTGAAATACACTATTAGTGACCTTAGTGATGTAAACATAGCCGCCGTGAAGCAAAATATTAAATGTGACCCTGTAAAGCCTAACTCGTCCAAGAATTACATCCGGCCGGCGATTGTTTGCGTCTAAGGCAATCGGCTGTTTGATAAACTGAACAAAAATAGAACATTTTTGCACAAAACAATCTTTAGTGATAAGGGCAATTTTCAATTAGGCGGATATGTAAACAACAATTGTCGCATATGGAGCTCACAAAATCCACAAACCGTCCTTAAAAACCATCACATCCAAAGGAAGAAAGCGTATAGAGCGGTTTGAGGTCAGCCGCATAATCGGGCAGTCTTTTATCTAAAATGAGCAAGGACATATATATATATATATATATATATATATATATATTGTTACGTTTTTAGACCTTTTCGTAAAAACGTTTTTATTACTTATCCTTCAAGGATTCGTTTTATTGCATCAAATTAAAACACGGACAAATTAATTTTAGAAATATAATGCGGCAACACTTTATTTATTATTTTATTAACACGAGTAAGTAGTAGGGAACTGTATGTGCTGCGACCATTAAAAATATTAAATTTCAGCAATTAAATTTGAAATTTTTCAATTTTAATTGCCAAAATTCTCAAATTTCCCAAAATTCTCAAATTTCATTTTGTGTGTGTTCGTGTGTGTATTTTTTCCCACGGTTTAGTAGGGGCGTTCACATTGTTGTTTTTTTTAAAATAAAATGTTGGGGTAGGCGTGGGAATTTGTGTCTGTCCATATGTGACCTTGAGAATACATGTCCGTCGGTATGTCAGCGTGGGAATTTGTGTGTGTCCATATGTGACGTTGAGAATACATGTCCGTCGGTATGTGAGCGTGGGAATTTGTGTCTGTCCATATGTGACGTTGAGAATACATGTCCGTCGGTATGTGAGCGTGGGAATTTGTGTCTGTCCATATGTGACCTTGAGAATACATGTCCGTCGGTATGTGAGCGTGGGAATTTGTGTCTGTCCATATGTGACCTTGAGAATACATGTCCGTCGGTATGTGAGCGTGGGAATTTGTGTCTGTCCATATGTGACCTTGAGAATACATGTCCGTCGGTATGTGAGCGTGGGAATTTCTGTCTGTCCATTTACACTGTGTACGCCTGGTGAATAAAAAAATTTAGAAGTATTTTTAGGAATTACACTATTTAAAAAGTGTAGTAGTTATATATGGATACCCTTAATGTTTGTGGTTCGTTCCTTCTTGCTGGAGTGAGATTTTTTCTTTTATTTTTTTGCTTATTAAAATTTGGTGTGTTTACTTAAGATTTGTCGTCCAGCAATTTAGTGTTTTTTTTTTACTTTTTTGCTTGCAATGCTTGAGTCTGGAGGAATAATTTGATTATTCTGATCTTGAAGACGTTGTGAAAGAAAAAAATTACTATTGCATAAATATTGAAACTGATGTTTTGTTTATTTTATACATGACGATCATCGATGGATTTTATTTGGGGATCTGGATGGTGGTGCGATTTCTGTATTTTGTAGAATATGAATATTAATGCTATGTTTAAGTGTGTGTGTGTTTTTTGTGTTCTGAGTGGCGGTTGGAATGTCTGGCTGTCAGACAGTCTGTGTGTGTGACGATTGGTGAGTCTGTATGACAGTCCGCTTTCCTGGTCAGTATAAAATGTGATAAGGTGTACATATTCATGCGTACATAAATATCTACAAATTTATTTCATTTACGCATATACATACAAACAAATAATAAGCGTTTATTCTTTGTGCCCAAATATTCCCTTGACCATTTGAATGAATGAATGAACGATTGTGTATGTTTGTTTGTGTGTTCTCTGAAAAAAATAAATATGTATGTAGGTTTTTCGTTTGAAATAAAAAGACATTTATTTTAATTTTTATAAGCATTTATTTAAAAGTTTGTTAACACTTTCATTTTTAAGTAAAATTGCATTCCTTAAGGCACAAACACCATAGTCGTGATAGCTACAATAGGGATATATGGAATGCTTAGTTTCCATTTGTTTGAAATTAATGCAGCCAATGTCTTCAATGTTATAAACTGTTTGATGAATAATTTTTTCCAGCCAATTTTTCTTCTCTCCCCCCTTAACATATATTCGTGAATTTCTTATATTCGATTTTAAAAACTTGCAAACGCTTTGAAATGAGACTGATCCATCATTCCAGTTAATATGATGATAGTTTTTTGTTAACCAAACTGCTTCTCTCTGTTTTTTGGCTGATAAACATGCGAAATCAAAAGGAGGTTTTATGATGAAATTGAACCATTCCTTGTTGCTGAAAACTACAGCTAGTTCTTTTGCGATGAAGTCATTTGAATTAGTTTTGAAACCTTGCAAGTCTACAAAAACAATATCACCATCCATGTTATTTAATTTATAAGAGCTTCCGGACTTGACCTTTTATTGGTATGTATTCTATTACGCGGTCATGAATAAGAACGCAGTAAGCTGATGTTTTTGCTGGAATATTTGTTGCTGTTTCAAATTCAATTTTTATGTCGATTGGTCCGGTATTGAGCGTTTCGTTTTGGTGACTGACATCAACTACAATAATTGGAGCGTTATTTTTAAACTCTTGACCTGTTAGAAGAGGTTGGGGTTGTTTCATGTAGTAGCTTTGTTGGAATCTTAGATACATATCATATAGAATCGCATAGCGCTCATTTTTGAATTTTATATTAAGATCGTCATATGGGTAAGAGGTTGAGTTTAAATGTACTTTTAAGTTAGTAAGATCACAATGAACAAACTTGTTTTCTTGTTGAAAGGCAATCAAGACAAAACGAGGGCGTTCTTTATTAGCGGCCAGTTTAACATTCCATATGTGATTGGTTCCCGTATTAAGGTGTGGATTCATATGACAATCCCAACTACGGAATGCCATTGGTATAGCAGCACCATTATTAAGTATTTTCATCATATTCAATTTACTATGATCAGATAATTGAACATGTGGAATTCTCCATGATATTAGTGAAATTGTAAGTTTTGCTTTCTCGGTGGAAACATTCGAGTGTACAAGATCTTCATCGTTCTTATTACGCAAGAGTATCAATTCATGTTTACCATTTAATAAAACTTTATTGTAGTCTTCAGCGAATCCTAAAAGAAGTTTGAGTGGTACATAGAAATTAAAATTTCCATTTTGAAGATCTATTTTATCAAGTTTATTCCATCCAGCATTTTGCAACACAACGCTTTCCGTAGGTGATAAAGAAACCAAATTTTTTATGGTACTGGTGGCTCCCAAATATCTTGTATGATCAATTTCAATACCATTCAGTTCATAGCGGATTTCATCAAAGAGATATGCAACAAAATTATTTTTCAACTGAAAGTTGGGTGTAGATTTCGATGTTTTTTCGTCTACAACAAGTCCTTCCACATATATATAGCTTTCACTGGGTAACACATATAGATCTTGGTTTTGTATTGAAATTCTTATTTCATCGTTGTTGTTAAAAGACTGAAGGTATGGTATGTATGTGTGATAATCCTTTTTGATAATATTTTCGTCAGATATTGGTTTATCTAAAACGTCTATTATTGAACTCATTTTGTTTTCAATTTAAAGTTCAGTGACTTGAGAAAACTCTTGTTTGCTGCTGTAAGCGATTTTTGACGAACAGATCTTTTCAATTGTTGCTTAGATTGTAACGTTTGAGAATTAGATGTTGCTGTAGTATTCTTCGATATACTCGTGTTGTATATTATCATTATTTAGTTGTCCTTAAATGTATTCGAATTGTAATTTCCTCACCTCTGAAATTAATTAAGTCGCCGTTTTGATCAACCACGCGAAGAGCTAGTGAACTTATCTCTCTGGAGTTTACTGGCAAATAAATAAGATTTTTGGGAATCTCAACTATTTTATATCCAGCCGGTACATTAATCGGAAATTCATGTAGTGTATGAGCTTTAGAATTATTCATATAAGTATTAACCACAATACTGCTTTCAATCCTCAAGAGATTCACCTTAAAGATATTCACTGGAAGATCAGAGTAATGTTCTTTGTTTGGCGTTAATATTCTGCTATTGAATCCTAAAAGTCTACCTATTGTATTTTCTTTATTAAAATATATTGGTTCCTTAGAGCTGCTGACTTTGACTTGCATTGTATTGTTATTAGCTTCAATCAAAATTTTGTTTTCTGGTCTATATCGTTTGTATTGTTCTTCTATATAGTCAACTATATCATTTAATTCATAAGATCCGATCGGTATTTCAATTACAAGTTCACCGATATAAAATATATTGTTGTAGACATCCACATTCGGGATACTGTTGTATGAATGAAAATCAGTTAGAGCACATTCATAGGTTCCGTTTAAATCAATAGGAGGAAAATAATTAGCAGATAGCTCTGATGAATTGGAGCTGAGAGTCAATGTTATTGACATTGTGACTGTTTGATTGTAAATAAATGAGGTTAAACACACAGTATGATTTATAAGAAGCAGTTTCGTATTTATTGTTTATTTACTTATTTTAAACTAAATTAAATATTGATGCCATTGTTGTTGTTTTTGTTGTTGTTTATTTATTGTATTCTTCCATTTACAATATCTCATCTTTGCTTATCCAAGAATTGTGCTCATTACCAAAGCCCAGCCACTTGACAAACACCTTATGTCCTTTAGTTTTGAGAACCTTTTCAACTAGGTATGTATTAGGATATCTGGTTTTTGAAAGTTCTTCTTCATAGAATCCACCTTTAATAGGATTTCCGCGATAGTCTTCTAATATATATGTTGTAGGATATGTATTTTGTACTCTTTTAATTGTAAAGATTTCTGTTGTCCAATTCGGAGTATAACCTTTTTCAAAAATGTTTTTATATTTGCTTATGCGTACATGATCTCCTGCATTAAATTTTGACATTTTATACATCTTTAAATGACTGTATACTGTGTTTAAAAGCTGTTTTTCATTTGTTGAATTTACTTTAATCGGTGACATTTTAATGGTGCGATGAATTTTTCTATTGTATGCATCAAGTAAATCTCTATACATATCAATCCAATTATATGAACCATTTAAGCTAAATTCCTTCCACATCATTCCTTTTAATGTTCTATTGAATCGTTCTACTATTGAGGCTTTCATAGTGCTATATGTTGAGTAGTGATTAATATTGTATTTATTCATCAACTGACTGAAATGTTTATTGAAAAATTCTTTACCATCGTCTGTTTGCAAGTTTTTCGGTATTCGTCCCAATTTGAAAATATTCTCCATTGCCTGAGTTGTTTCGAATGCATTCTTTCTTCTCAAAGGTACTGCCCAAGCAAATTTTGAGAATGTATCAATTACAGTTAGCAAAAATCGATAATTTCTATTGTCTAAGGAATAATTTCCCATTTCAACTAAATCAGCTTGCCAAAGATCATCTATTCCTTTCATCACAACTCTACGACGTACAAAACGTTTTCGAGCCTGCTTATGCAATTCATTTACAACATTTCTCTTTGAAGACATCTTATTTTTCCAGTCGCTGTTTTAAGTGTGTTGTGATCTACTTGATGCACTTGCACCTATTGATACGAACATGTAATTTTCTATTCTATAAATTTTTTCTCGTAGCTCTTCAATTTCCATATCAAAAAGTGATTTATTACCATCCATTTTCTTATTGATATCCTGCAAATGAGAATTAAGATTTTCTAACTGAAAAGCTACTTCTTGTTGCTGTTTTTTGAGTTCAGTTTGCAGAAACAATTTATTGATAACATCGTTTTCCTCCACAGCATTTGCAACATTTTTGATTCTCTTGTATTGGACATCAATGTTTTTGTTCGTATCCATAAAGAAGCCCAACAACTTAGGCGCATTTTTGGTTGAAATTACTTCACTTCTATCGTTAATATAATGCCCAAATTTATCAACGGACATGTTTTATATAAAAATCTATGTATGTATATAGTTTATACAATTATATTAGCTTCACGTAGTTCTTCAATAATTGAGACAATTTCGTTGTTGTGATTAGTATGGCCTGCAGACTGTGATGCAAGCAGTAGTCTAAGTCGATCTACCAACTCGTTTGGATCATCCCAGTATATATAGTTTTGATTATGAGGGTTAAACTGCATCAAACCCCTTCCTAAATAATTACTTTTTGTTACATCTGATGAGCCTGTATGATTGTCTCCTTTGAAAAGTTTTCCAATAATATGTTTGTACTTATGGGCTATGCTCCCTTTGATTTGACCATCAGACTTATAGCCTCTCCTGTGGGCATTGGTAGCAAGTAATATTTTTTTATAGATTTCAAGCTCGAATTTATCATCGTTTTTTGGTGCTTTATGAAACATTAAAGAAAAAAGTCCTGGCGTGAGCGCCCATATTTGTCCACCAACCTGTATCTTATCTTGATTTAACTCGATGGTGCTATTACCAAATCTCCATTCGTTATTATTATCTTTATGTGGACCATAGTTAGTATCTAGTTCGTTTCTCGATTGCAATAGTGATAAGTCAGAATAACTTTCTTCATTATTCGAATTTTGTGAGTAAAAGTCATCTTCATCATAATTACTGCTACTTTTACTATTAGATTGCTTAAAAATTTTTTCTTCACTTAGTTTCTTGGGCGTACTCGTTTCCAATTTTATTGTTGAATTCTGAGGATGAAAACTTTCATTGTCATCAATTCCAGTTTCCTTATCACTCGGTTCTTTTTTAACTGGTCTACCAACGTATTTAGAGCTATTGATAAATTCTTTTAAAGGTTCTGTGATAGGCTTGAATGTATCTGTTAATTGCTGATGTGTATCTATTTCACCAGTTTTTATACTACGAAGCTTTTTCTTCAAGATATTTCTTGTTGCCACCAAGTCTTTAAGAATTTGTTCATTCATTTTAGCTATCAGGTCAGTTCAATAGGAAGCAGATCAGGTTATCAGGTCAGTTTAACAGCTATCAGGTCAGTTTATCAGGTACCAGATCAGCTTATCAGGTCAGTTTAACAGGTATCAGACCAGCTTATCAGGTCAGTTTAACAGGTATCAGGTCAGTTTATCAGGTATCAGATCTGCTTATCTGATCAGTTACAATAATCACATGTATAAAGTTTGAAGTCAGATTAAATACTGCAGGGTGCATTTGATGAACAGTAAATTATATTATGATGAAGTAATCAAATGACTTTCTATAACGACCATTGTTTAGTTCATTATCTTTACTTATCACCAAAAATCCGTATTTTTCCTTCCAACATTCTCTACAAATTCGTTGAAACATTTCAAAGTTCATGTCGCTGGCAACGTGATCATCATATACATGTTTCATATTTGTCGAATCTTGTTTAAACATAATAATTACATTAGCATTATCTCTTATCAAATGTTTTGGAATCCGCGTGTAAGTCTGACACAAGTAAAATGAGTCTACTTTCTTATGACGACCCATACAAAAATATGCACGTATATTGTTTTGCTTTTCACATGCAACATCATCAAAAATCATAATTGAATTGCTTTTAGCTTCACTAGGAGGAACAACGTCCTCGTTTTCTGCAAATGTGTAGTATCCGATTCCTTTAATTGGTGAAATTAATTTCTTTAGGTATTCATATTTAGGTTGATATAAAGATTTTGAGTACAAGTAAATATTTTCAAACTTGAGACCATTAGGACTTTCCAGCAAACTAATCATTATGTTAGTTTTTCCACAATTTGAAGGACCAACTATTAATGCTCGAATAGAATTTGGTAACAAGGAACTATGTCTTATTTTTTTACTGTCATTTGAACAAATATCAGCATTACGAACTAAAATATTTTTATGTTGTTTTATGAAGCGCATTTTAATAACTACTTGCTAAACTTGCGAACAATATCTTTTATTGTAGATTAAATTAATATGGTTGTACTTTATAACAAAAGTTCTAGTCTCAAACAAGCTATCGTTGGAGAAGGTTTACTAAATAAAGCAATAAATTCTCTACCTTTTGAATTACATCTTCCTGGATACCAGTATTGTGGACCTGGTACATTACAAAAGCGTTTAGATAGAGGAGATAAAGGAATTAACTTATTGGATGCTGCTTCCAAAAATCACGATATTGCTTACTCGAAAAATAAAGACTTAAACAGCAGACATCAAGCTGACAAAATTCTTGAAAATACGGCTTGGGAAAGAGTTCTTTCAAAAGATAGTGATCTTGCAGAAAAAACATTTTCATATATAGTCACCAACGCAATGAAAGCAAAAACTAAACTTGGTATGGGTGTTGAAGCAAA
Organism: Linnaemya vulpina; assembly: GCA_963675445.1. Taxonomy (NCBI): domain Eukaryota; kingdom Metazoa; phylum Arthropoda; class Insecta; order Diptera; family Tachinidae; genus Linnaemya; species Linnaemya vulpina. The sequence goes on from OY776277.1 coordinate 55,611,847, forward strand.
GAAAAGGAATACAGTGAAAAGACCATCACCACGAATTCGTATAAATGACAAAAATCTGTTTCATAAAACAATTAAATCAGCAACAAAGATATTGAAGAAGGAAAAACCACAAGATATTAATTCAGCCATTAAGATTGCTCGTAAAGCTATCAGTAAATCTCTTAAGGGGAAAAAAGCTCGTGTTATAATACCGCGTATTATAAATGTTCCAAAAATTGGTGGTTTTTTGCCCATAATGCCGATTCTAACTGCTCTAGGTGCACTTGGTAGTCTAGCAACTGGAGGTGCCTCTATAGCTAAAGCTGTAAATGCAACAAAGAATGCAAAAAAACAACTTGAGGAAGCCACCAGACACAATAAGGCAATGGAGTCTATTGCTGTGGGAGAAGGACTGTACCTTAAACCATATAAAAACGGTTATGGACTTGTTTGTAAAGATCATTCAAAAAACTATTAGAAATGCTACCCAACAGACCATTATCAGAATTTGATCTAAGAAAATTTTCAAAATATATTCCACACTTTAGAGGAGTTTATATGTTGGATTCACTACCAAAACGACCAAAGACTGTAGAGTGTGGAATAATCAATTTGGATTTATCAACAGGCCCAGGTGCTGATTGGGTAGCATACTATAGGAACAAGAATGAAAAACAATATTTCGACAGCTTTGGAAATTTACAACCTCCTCTAGAATTAATCAAATATTTAGGTAGAAATATTCAATACAACTACAATCAATATCAAAACTTTAATACATATAATTGCGGTCACTTATGTTTGAAATTTCTTTATGATATACCCAAAGATATTAAATAAAACACAATCATATATATTTATATACATACATATTTAAAAACATTTTCTTTTTTATTATTATTATTTTTTTTTTCTTGTTAATTACAAAATATATGAACATAACATATTTTTTACTGCCAAACGGGGTACTGGGAAAGTCATTTGATTACTTCATCATAATATAATTTACTGTTCATCAAATGCACCCTGCAGTATTTAATCTGACTTCAAACTTTATACATGTGATTATTGTAACTGATCAGATAAGCGGATCTGATACCTGATAAACTGACCTGATACCTGTTAAACTGACCTGATAAGCTGGTCTGATACCTGTTAAACTGACCTGGTAAGCTGGTCTGATACCTGACTGCATCAAACCTGATAAGCTGGTCTGATACCTGACAAACTGACCTGATAAGCTGGTCTGGTACCTGATAAACTGACCTGATAGCTGTTAAACTGACATGATAACCTGATCTGCTTCCTATTGAACTGACCTGATAGCTAAAATGAATAAACAAATTCTTAAAGACTTGGTGGCAACAAGAAATATCTTGAAGAAAAAGCTTCGTAGTATAAAAACTGGAGAAATAGATACACATCAGCAATTAACAGATACATTCAAGCCTATCACAGAACCTTTAAAAGAATTTATCAATAGCTCTAAATACGTTGGTAGACCAGTTAAAAAAGAACCGAGTGATAAGGAAACTGGAATTGATGACAATGAAAGTTTTCATCCTCAGAACTCAACAATAAAATTGGAAACGAGTACGCCCAAGAAACTAAGTGAAGAAAAAATTTTTAAGCAATCTAATAGTAAAAGTAGCAGTAATTATGATGAAGATGACTTTTACTCACAAAATTCGAATAATGAAGAAAGTTATTCTGACTTAACACTATTGCAATCGAGAAACGAACTAGATACTAACAATGGTCCACATAAAGATAATAATAACGAATGGAGATTTGGTAATAGCACCATCGAGTTAAATCAAGATAAGATACAGGTTGGGGGACAAATATGGGCGCTCACGCCAGGACTTTTTTCTTTAATGTTTCATAAAGCACCAAAAAACTATGATAAATTCGAGCTTGAAATCTATAAAAAAATATTACTTGCTACCAATGCCCACAGGAGAGGCTATAAGTCTGATGGTCAAATCAAAGGGAGCATAGCCCATAAGTACAAACATATTATTGGAAAACTTTTCAAAGGAGACAATCATACAGGCTCATCAGATGTAACAAAAAGTAATTATTTAGGAAGGGGTTTGATGCAGTTTAACCCTCATAATCCAAACTATATATACTGGGATGATCCAAACGAGTTGGTAGATCGACTTAGACTACTGCTTGCATCACAGTCTGCAGGCCATACTAATCACAACAACGAAATTGTCTCAATTATTGAAGAACTACGTGAAGCTAATATAATTGTATAAACTATATACATACATAGATTTTTATATAAAACATGTCCGTTGATAAATTTGGACATTATATTAACGATAGAAGTGAAGTAATTTCAACCAAAAATGCGCCTAAGTTGTTGGGCTTCTTTATGGATACGAACAAAAACATTGATGTCCAATACAAGAGAATCAAAAATGTTGCAAATGCTGTGGAGGAAAACGATGTTATCAGTAAATTGTTTCTGCAAACTGAACTCAAAAAACAGCAACAAGAAGTAGCTTTCCAGTTAGAAAATCTTAATGCTCATTTGCAGGATATCAATAAGAAAATGGATGGTAATAAATCACTTTTTGATATGGAAATTGAAGAGCTACGAGAAAAAATTTATAGAATAGAAAATTACATGTTCGTATCAATAGGTGCAAGTGCATCAAGTAGATCACAACACACTTAAAACAGCGACTGGAAAAATAAGATGTCTTCAAAGAGAAATGTTGTAAATGAATTGCATAAGCAGGCTCGAAAACGTTTTGTACGTCGTAGAGTTGTGATGAAAGGAATAGATGATCTTTGGCAAGCTGATTTAGTTGAAATGGGAAATTATTCCTTAGACAATAGAAATTATCGATTTTTGCTAACTGTAATTGATACATTCTCAAAATTTGCTTGGGCAGTACCTTTGAGCAGAAAGAATGCATTCGAAACAACTCAGGCAATGGAGAATATTTTCAAATTGGGACGAATACCGAAAAACTTGCAAACAGACGATGGTAAAGAATTTTTCAATAAACATTTCAGTCAGTTGATGAATAAATACAATATTAATCACTACTCAACATATAGCACTATGAAAGCCTCAATAGTAGAACGATTCAATAGAACATTAAAAGGAATGATGTGGAAGGAATTTAGCTTAAATGGTTCATATAATTGGATTGATATGTATAGAGATTTACTTGATGCATACAATAGAAAAATTCATCGCACCATTAAAATGTCACCGATTAAAGTAAATTCAACAAATGAAAAACAGCTTTTAAACACAGTATACAGTCATTTAAAGATGTATAAAATGTCAAAATTTAATGCAGGAGATCATGTACGCATAAGCAAATATAAAAACATTTTTGAAAAAGGTTATACTCCGAATTGGACAACAGAAATCTTTACAATTAAAAGAGTACAAAATACATATCCTACAACATATATATTAGAAGACTATCGCGGAAATCCTATTAAAGGTGGATTCTATGAAGAAGAACTTTCAAAAACCAGATATCCTAATACATACCTAGTTGAAAAGGTTCTCAAAACTAAAGGACATAAGGTGTTTGTCAAGTGGCTGGGCTTTGGTAATGAGCACAATTCTTGGATAAGCAAAGAGATATTGTAAATGGAAGAATACAATAAATAAACAACAACAAAAACAACAACAATGGCATCAATATTTAATTTAGTTTAAAATAAGTAAATAAACAATAAATACGAAACTGCTTCTTATAAATCATACTGTGTGTTTAACCTCATTTATTTACAATCAAACAGTCACAATGTCAATAACATTGACTCTCAGCTCCAATTCATCAGAGCTATCTGCTAATTATTTTCCTCCTATTGATTTAAACGGAACCTATGAATGTGCTCTAACTGATTTTCATTCATACAACAGTATCCCGAATGTGGATGTCTACAACAATATATTTTATATCGGTGAACTTGTAATTGAAATACCGATCGGATCTTATGAATTAAATGATATAGTTGACTATATAGAAGAACAATACAAACGATATAGACCAGAAAACAAAATTTTGATTGAAGCTAATAACAATACAATGCAAGTCAAAGTCAGCAGCTCTAAGGAACCAATATATTTTAATAAAGAAAATACAATAGGTAGACTTTTAGGATTCAATAGCAGAATATTAACGCCAAACAAAGAACATTACTCTGATCTTCCAGTGAATATCTTTAAGGTGAATCTCTTGAGGATTGAAAGCAGTATTGTGGTTAATACTTATATGAATAATTCTAAAGCTCATACACTACATGAATTTCCGATTAATGTACCGGCTGGATATAAAATAGTTGAGATTCCCAAAAATCTTATTTATTTGCCAGTAAACTCCAGAGAGATAAGTTCACTAGCTCTTCGCGTGGTTGATCAAAACGGCGACTTAATTAATTTCAGAGGTGAGGAAATTACAATTCGAATACATTTAAGGACAACTAAATAATGATAATATACAACACGAGTATATCGAAGAATACTACAGCAACATCTAATTCTCAAACGTTACAATCTAAGCAACAATTGAAAAGATCTGTTCGTCAAAAATCGCTTACAGCAGCAAACAAGAGTTTTCTCAAGTCACTGAACTTTAAATTGAAAACAAAATGAGTTCAATAATAGACGTTTTAGATAAACCAATATCTGACGAAAATATTATCAAAAAGGATTATCACACATACATACCATACCTTCAGTCTTTTAACAACAACGATGAAATAAGAATTTCAATACAAAACCAAGATCTATATGTGTTACCCAGTGAAAGCTATATATATGTGGAAGGACTTGTTGTAGACGAAAAAACATCGAAATCTACACCCAACTTTCAGTTGAAAAATAATTTTGTTGCATATCTCTTTGATGAAATCCGCTATGAACTGAATGGTATTGAAATTGATCATACAAGATATTTGGGAGCCACCAGTACCATAAAAAATTTGGTTTCTTTATCACCTACGGAAAGCGTTGTGTTGCAAAATGCTGGATGGAATAAACTTGATAAAATAGATCTTCAAAATGGAAATTTTAATTTCTATGTACCACTCAAACTTCTTTTAGGATTCGCTGAAGACTACAATAAAGTTTTATTAAATGGTAAACATGAATTGATACTCTTGCGTAATAAGAACGATGAAGATCTTGTACACTCGAATGTTTCCACCGAGAAAGCAAAACTTACAATTTCACTAATATCATGGAGAATTCCACATGTTCAATTATCTGATCATAGTAAATTGAATATGATGAAAATACTTAATAATGGTGCTGCTATACCAATGGCATTCCGTAGTTGGGATTGTCATATGAATCCACACCTTAATACGGGAACCAATCACATATGGAATGTTAAACTGGCCGCTAATAAAGAACGCCCTCGTTTTGTCTTGATTGCCTTTCAACAAGAAAACAAGTTTGTTCATTGTGATCTTACTAACTTAAAAGTACATTTAAACTCAACCTCTTACCCATATGACGATCTTAATATAAAATTCAAAAATGAGCGCTATGCGATTCTATATGATATGTATCTAAGATTCCAACAAAGCTACTACATGAAACAACCCCAACCTCTTCTAACAGGTCAAGAGTTTAAAAATAACGCTCCAATTATTGTAGTTGATGTCAGTCACCAAAACGAAACGCTCAATACCGGACCAATCGACATAAAAATTGAATTTGAAACAGCAACAAATATTCCAGCAAAAACATCAGCTTACTGCGTTCTTATTCATGACCGCGTAATAGAATACATACCAATAAAAGGTCAAGTCCGGAAGCTCTTATAAATTAAATAACATGGATGGTGATATTGTTTTTGTAGACTTGCAAGGTTTCAAAACTAATTCAAATGACTTCATCGCAAAAGAACTAGCTGTAGTTTTCAGCAACAAGGAATGGTTCAATTTCATCATAAAACCTCCTTTTGATTTCGCATGTTTATCAGCCAAAAAACAGAGAGAAGCAGTTTGGTTAACAAAAAACTATCATCATATTAACTGGAATGATGGATCAGTCTCATTTCAAAGCGTTTGCAAGTTTTTAAAATCGAATATAAGAAATTCACGAATATATGTTAAGGGGGGAGAGAAGAAAAATTGGCTGGAAAAAATTATTCATCAAACAGTTTATAACATTGAAGACATTGGCTGCATTAATTTCAAACAAATGGAAACTAAGCATTCCATATATCCCTATTGTAGCTATCACGACTATGGTGTTTGTGCCTTAAGGAATGCAATTTTACTTAAAAATGAAAGTGTTAACAAACTTTTAAATAAATGCTTATAAAAATTAAAATAAATGTCTTTTTATTTCAAACGAAAAACCTACATACATATTTATTTTTTTCAGAGAACACACAAACAAACATACACAATCGTTCATTCATTCATTCAAATGGTCAAGGGAATATTTGGGCACAAAGAATAAACGCTTATTATTTGTTTGTATGTATATGCGTAAATGAAATAAATTTGTAGATATTTATGTACGCATGAATATGTACACCTTATCACATTTTATACTGACCAGGAAAGCGGACTGTCATACAGACTCACCAATCGTCACACACACAGACTGTCTGACAGCCAGACATTCCAACCGCCACTCAGAACACAAAAAACACACACACACTTAAACATAGCATTAATATTCATATTCTACAAAATACAGAAATCGCACCACCATCCAGATCCCCAAATAAAATCCATCGATGATCGTCATGTATAAAATAAACAAAACATCAGTTTCAATATTTATGCAATAGTAATTTTTTTCTTTCACAACGTCTTCAAGATCAGAATAATCAAATTATTCCTCCAGACTCAAGCATTGCAAGCAAAAAAGTAAAAAAAAAACACTAAATTGCTGGACGACAAATCTTAAGTAAACACACCAAATTTTAATAAGCAAAAAAATAAAAGAAAAAATCTCACTCCAGCAAGAAGGAACGAACCACAAACATTAAGGGTATCCATATATAACTACTACACTTTTTAAATAGTGTAATTCCTAAAAATGCTTCTAAATTTTTTTATTCACCAGGCGTACACAGTGTAAATGGACAGACAGAAATTCCCACGCTCACATACCGACGGACATGTATTCTCAAGGTCACATATGGACAGACACAAATTCCCACGCTCACATACCGACGGACATGTATTCTCAAGGTCACATATGGACAGACACAAATTCCCACGCTCACATACCGACGGACATGTATTCTCAAGGTCACATATGGACAGACACAAATTCCCACGCTCACATACCGACGGACATGTATTCTCAACGTCACATATGGACAGACACAAATTCCCACGCTCACATACCGACGGACATGTATTCTCAACGTCACATATGGACACACACAAATTCCCACGCTCACATACCGACGGACATGTATTCTCAAGGTCACATATGGACAGACACAAATTCCCACGCCTACCCCAACATTTTATTTTAAAAAAAACAACAATGTGAACGCCCCTACTAAACCGTGGGAAAAAATACACACACGAACACACACAAAATGAAATTTGAGAATTTTGGGAAATTTGAGAATTTTGGCAATTAAAATTGAAAAATTTCAAATTTAATTGCTGAAATTTAATATTTTTAATGGTCCCAGCACATACAGTTCCCTACTACTCGAGTATTTGTACTACTCAACACTTAGCGATGTTAACACATCTATATTTGAAATCACACTGTCTCGCTGAGCTCTGACAGCGCCTTTATATAGCAAAAATGACGTCGTCTGGTAACTTCGCGAAACTTCTGGGCATGGTTGTTGTTGGTTGTGCTTTACTTAACATGTAGCTATATATGTGTGTTTGTATACATGACAATGCTGACTTGTGTATTTTGCTTATGGTGACTATGTGTGGTTGTATGCATGAGTGTTCTGTCTATGGTAACTATGAGTGGTTGTATGGATGAGTATTCTGTGTGTTGTATGGTTTTGTTTCTTCTTCTCCTATGTGTATATGGCTGTGTATACTTGTGAACAAGGCACATCTATACTAGGTATACTCAATTTGCAACCCTGCAGAAAATATATGTAGTGGATTCGCCTTGATATGTATTTTGTTTGTGTAAAAAATTTTCGTTTGTCAAATGGACTTGACAAGTAAAACATAAGAAAAATGGCGATACAGAAGAAAAAACAACACAGACACCAACAGACACTAACTGAGAAAAATGTAGTGTTTATTTCAAGGTGTTTATTTATAAAATGTTTCTGCAGAAGTATGAAATTATTATTTACATATTCATTGCTGGATGAAATTGGTGCTTATAAGGGTAAGCTTTTGTAAATACAAATATTAATATAAAATATATAAAAGTTCAATTTAATTAGTTCTGTAGGAGTTGATTCTGCAAGTTGACTGGACTAAGGTGCACATACTTCCTGCTCTTATGAAAGAATCGGACACAAATTTTGCATCTACAATTGCTATAAAGAGCTCTAAACATTTCTCTGTCTAAACCTAAAGAAATGAAGTTCTTGCAACGCTCTTACAATCAAGAATCAATGACATTGAGCAATTCGTCTTTAGGTGATGTGCCGGCAACATTTCAGCCAATTCTGGTGGTTTTACACAAGCCACAAAATGACTATCAGTCTGCCAATTATACAGCACCCATCCAATCAAGCTATAAAAATTGTAAGAAGGCTAACCAAATCTACTGAAATCCATAATAATGGTGTACGTCCTAGGCAGCCTATAAAAACTTTACATCAAAGAGAACAAGAACCCAGAATATGAGAACAACGGTGAATATAACTTATTTTTTATATAGCAGTTTACGAAATATTTGTTTTTTGTTATTCTACATATATGAATTCATTACGTGGTAATGCCACGGATACCTCATCTTTCGGCGCTTGGAACAACGGTCCCTCTCCCTTAAAGAATTTGCGCTTGCACACTGCACAAACACGCATTGTTTTACAAGTTCAGAAAATATATTTAAATAAAAACTATTGCTTTTAATAATAATAAGCGAATCTATTATATATTATATATATAAATAACTCTTGTTTTCTTAGCAATTTTCACAAAATTAATTTTTGTTTTTGAACTCTTCACAAATTTTCCTTTTTGGCGCAAAGACTAAAAAGCAGATTTTGACAAGCGAGTTCAAGGCGAACTAAGGCGAAAGCAAAAGATTTTGACAAACGAGTTCAAGGCGCATCAGGCGAATTGTATCAGCTGTTCGCCATTTTGCATATTGAGGTCACCTAGGATAGATGCGCCTTGCTTGTGAACCTGTTTAGCTTTATTAGCAACGAATACTTGCATACAAGATCATTAACAAAAACATTTCTTAGCATTTATATTGCTAGGTTTTGTTTTTCGTTGCTGTTTACACTTATTATTGGCACAGCCTCGAATGATCTTGTATATTCTGGAGTATTCCATTTCCGTTAATTTGAATATACTCTATATTGTGTTGACCAGGGTTGTAACATTTTGACAACTAGAGATTATTTGGCAGTGCTGCCAAGTACATATAGCCAAATTGTCGTTTTATTTAAATCTATTTCTAATCTGTATAACACTGCCGCCCACTTAAGCCTGTTCGACCCGAATAGGCATACAATCACCTCTTCAATAGTGCGCCAATCGTTCGAGATATACTATCTTAATTTTCGACCTTGGGCTATTATTCTTCTATATCCGGTATACAACGTCATTCACTCTCTTAATCACTTTATACGGGCCATCCCAGTGAGTCTGTAATTTTGGGAACAATCCTTTCTTCCGTTGTAGGTTATAGAGTAAAACCAATTGTCCTTCCATAAATCCCTCCGAATTTGCTGCGCGGTCATACCTAGCCTTCATCTTGTCACTGACCATCTTGATTCGATTACGCACGAACTCATGCAGTTCGTTTAAGTCCTCCGGCTTCTTCTTACTGGGCCTTTGGCTGCTATGCACTGTGGGCAGTTTGCTATCCAGTCCGCTACGCCTTGTTGACATCCAACCCAATAAAAACTCTGCTTCAGTTTCTCAACTGTTTTTGTTACTCCAAGATGACCGCCACTAGGTCCATTATGAAACTCCTGTAAAACTTTACTTATCTTGGAGTATGGCACAACTATTAAATTTGAAGTTGTTTTGCCATCTATAATTTCCTATACGCGGTATAAACACACTTTTATTACCTTGAGGCTGTTCCAATGAGCCCAATAAGATTTGGCGAGTGGGCTTTCAGCCGAAATTTAATTCCGGGACGGTCGTCTGCCCTCTTCTTTGGCCGCTATAATTTTCCTTAGTATGCAATCGTCCCTCTGTGCCACCAGTCTTCATCAGGGCCGATGTGCATTAGCCGAACATCAACAACGCCTTAATTTTGCTCCGTTCTGACACAATGTTTACACTCTAAACAGCAGGGTCTTCTTGAAAGAGCATCCGCATTGTTATGCTTTGTGCCCCTTTGTGCTGTTTCTTGTTGGCGAAACAGATCTACCTCTCTTCCTTGATGCTTTGCAGCTGCGCTGAAAATTACCGATCTTTCCGCAGTTAAAGCATTTATGCTTTTCTTTGATAGCATTTTCTGCCAGCAGTTGTCGCATTGCCTCGTTAACGCTAGCAACTAGGTTGTTATCCTCCTCAGACAAATCCTCCACATTCCGCACTTTACATATCTGTGGCTTGAAAACCATTCTTGCAGTCTCTTGAGCCAGCGCAAATGAAAGTTTCAGCGAAAGTGGATTTCTGCGTAGCGCACACCGCCAGTTTAACATCAGAGTCGCGAATGCCGTTAACGAAAGCCTCAGTTTTAAAGTGGTCGAGGAACGGGTGACTCTCGCCTGGATATGTGAGCTGCACTAAACGCTCGATTTCTATTGAGAAATCTTGTAGAGATTCGTTAGGCTTCTGAGCTCTACATCGCAATTCCATTCTGTATAAATCATGCTCACCACCATACTTGCGCTGCAATGCTGCCATTATTTCATTATATGTAGTTGTTTCTGCTGCTTACTGGCACAGTCTCAAGTACCTCTGCGGTTGTACCCTTTAAGGACAAAATCAACTCTATGGCCTTTTCTTCAGCATCCCATCCATTTCTGCTAGCAACCGTCTCGAACTGGAATTTGAAGATGCCTAGTGGTACGCTCCCGTCGAAGCATGGTGCTTTTATCCGCACCGAAACCTCCGCAACTGCTCGTACTGGCCCGCCACTACATACCAGGTTATGCACTTTGTCCTCTAGAGCATGCAATTTCTCTTCGAACTCCTTTGCATGCTGTTCCAGGCCACCGCTTTCTAGATGTTGGACTCTATCCGCCAGCTCTGAGAATTTATTCTCAATAGAATCCACCCTCCTGTTATATATATATATATATATATATATATGTATATATACATATTTATAGCTATACATACATACATATATACATATATATATATATATATATATATATATATATATATATATATATACCGTGTGGCTGATGAAAGCCGCTACCAAAAAAAAATGTAATAACTTTTTTTTCTATTTAATGAATGTGGTCCATTTTTTTTATTTTGCAGATTGATTCTTAGATTTGACAAAAATGGATAACTGGGACACCGAAACAAGAATTTGGATTGTCCGCCGTTATCACGCACTGGAGTCTGTAGTTTCGGTTCAAAGAGAGTAATAGGCGCACATTTGGCAGCAAACCTCCGAGCAGATGGACCATAATGAGACTTGTAAGCAATTTTGCCGAGCATAGGGCAGTCAACAGAAGACCTTACCATCGAAACCCTTCAGTTCGAACGGAGGATATAATCGCTGCTGTAGCTGCTGCGATACAACACAAGAGTTTCGACAATAAGCTTATCTGCTCAAATGGGTATAAGCAGACAGTCATTACAGTCAATTATGCACAAAGATTTGAACTTATTCCCATATAAAATTCAAATGGCCAACAAACTGAACGCTGCAGACTTGCCGAGTCGCTTGGAATTTTGCCAGAAGATGCTTCAAATGGTGGAAGATGATGGAAACATGTTGAACTATCTTTTCATGTCTGGCGAGGCCCATTTCGATTTGAACGGCAACATAAACAAACAAAATTGTCGAATATGGAGTGCTTCCAACCCACGGACACTCCATGAGATGGAATTGCATCCACTTCGTGTCACATTGTGGTGTGCAGTTTCATCACGCTGCATTGTCGGGCCCTACTTCTTCGAAGAAAACGGTCACCCCGTTACGGTTACTGGAGACCGTTACTTGAGCATGTTGAGAGAGTTTTTCTATCCAGAATTACGCCGAAAGAGAATTCCTTTTAACTCTATGTGGTTTCAGCAAGATGGTGTACCAGTTATGACAAAATTGCGACGAAAATTTCCCAATAAGATGATATCCAGAAACTCCACATTCCGTTGGCCACCCAGGTCGCCTGACTTTACTGCACCTGACTTTTTCTTGTGGGGTTATTGCAAACAGGAAGTTTACAAAGCAAAACCAACAAATTTGAATGAACTAAAGCAATCCATTCGAGCAACAATTGCGGCTATTCCTGTCTCAACTCTTCCAGCAGTAATGAACAACTTTTTGCTAAGATGCCGCACATGCATCAACGAGCAGGGGGGGGCATTTAAATTCCATTCTTTTTAAAACAAATTAAACTATATTTAATAAAATTGAATGAGCTTTAACATGAATAAAAGAAAAATGTATTCCATACACTGAAAAAAAAAGTTATTTGAGTTTCTTAATGTAGCAATATTCATCAGCCACCCTGTATATACCCTGATGCAATTTTGTGAGTTAGCTCATAATATGGTTGATAATTAGCTAACTCATTTGAGACTTGCTCATAAACTAACTAAAATCTGATGCAGAAGTGAGCCAGTTGTCGTTGCTCTTTGTAGCATTATGTTCAAAGAAAACATTTATATTTGTATGCATGTTAAATACCCATCAAGAGAAATTTAGCACTTTTACACAAGAGAATAAAAAAAATCCTTTTACGCTTAGAAACAAAACAAAAGAAAGAAAAAAACTTGTTATTTCGTCAGTTACGTTTTGTCATCAGTGGCTAGAGGTTCAACTTATGTAAGTCTTTTACGATTTGAAATAAAAATAAGTATATAATCTAACAAATAATATCAGGTTTGTTGTATGTCATTATTAATGAAAGGTAAAACTACGGAAAACTCTGTTTAAAGTTCATTCTTTGGATCTAATTCTGAGATGTATGTAACATTGACAGAGTGTTTGGCAAGGTGCCAGTTAAAAAGGATTATTGGTGCTTTAAAAAGTGAGATAATTATCTGACTTAACGAATAATTTTAAATTTTAATTGATTTGCCTTGGTTAATTTCTTATCATTAACTAGATGCAATTTGTGTTAATGGCCAAGACGGCCCGGAAAAGCGTTAAGAAAAGCAATAAGACTAATTAAAAAGCGACATTATTAATTTTGTTAGTATGTTTTTTAAAATAATAATATTCTTTTAAATAAAATACAATAGATAAAATATAAAAAAAAATAACTTTTTTATTAAATTAAAGCAATAGTTTAGCCAGCCATAGGTACTTTCATTTAATATGCGCATTTTATTTTATGACGCACTCATATTGTACCGATAATAAGCTAACTAAAAATGAGCTGGTTTGTGGTTAACCTGGAACTGATATTAAGTTACAGCACTCATTCCTGATAAGGTCAATAAAGATAAATCAACAATTATTAAGGAGAGCACGCCAACATGAAATATCGTATATTGAATAAAAATTAGACCAAATATAATTTGATAAAAAACGACCATAAGCTTGATTAATATTATAATAAACTGATAAGGTCAATAAAGATATATCAACAATTATTAAGTACATTTATATACATAGCTACGTATGTAGAGAGACATAATGGTATGATGAGAAATATAGTTTTTTGTATATATGTATAATTAGAATTATATAAAAATCATTTTGTAGAAATTGCAATCTAATAAGGTTGTGAATATTTAGTGAATTCAAAAGAGCGGTAATTATTTCCCGAAAGAATTAGAAAAAATTAATTAATCATTTCGAGAAAACTAGAACATTAATAACACTGCTCAGCAGCCAAATTCTCCTTCTTCCTATGTGGACAAAATGGATTTTGATGCGCTAAAGTCGAATCTTTTTTCGGTTTTTTCCATCAGGGCCAGATTTTTATGGGCGTGGCAATATTCACCCTAACCTAACCGTAGGCATATTTCACCCTAACTCGGGAACGATTCAAATTAAAACTGACGCACTTATTGTCCATCAATTTTTGCATATACTGCTACAATAAATATTAGAATCTACCCTAATGTTCTCGATTTAGAATTACAGGTTAATTAAAAATACTATATTATAGTTTTTAAATCCAAGAACCGTGCAAAATACCTTTGCACTTTAGTTCCATTACCTGGTCACCTAACAAAATGCTATCGTCATGTATATGAAAGGTTGGTTGCATTACACTATTGGGTACCTGCAGTAAATTGAAAATAAAATCTAAATTTTTTATGGTTTATACCTTTTTTTATTTCTCAGATCTGTGCAAAGTGTTGATTATTTGCTTTAAATTTTTTTAAATTCCATTTTTAATCTGAAAAAAATTACGAATTTTGAACGAAAAAACATTTTTTTTCGATTAATTTCTGAATAATTCCAAAACGATAAGAGATAAAGAAAATTTGTATGTGACTAAAATAAAAACAATTTTGTTACACATCTTCTCGTGTCTTACTTTTTAAAATCGGATGACTCGTTCCCGAGTTAGAGTGAAATTTGTCTACTTACCTGGCTAATTTAGGGGCAAAAAATTGCCACACGCATAAACAATCTGGACCTGATGGAAAAATACTGAAAACATATTCGAGTTTAGCGCATCAAAATCCATATAGTCCATACAGTTTCATTTAAAGGAGCGACAAAAAGTTATTTTTTGCAGAGCAGTGTAATTAATTATCACCGTAATTAGAAAAGCTTAGGAATTTATAAATCCTTGAGAAAAATCATATATCAATGAAGAGATAGTTATTCGAAATACTTTAAAATTAATAACTATATTGAAAAGAATTTAAAATTTATAAGACGATAACTGTTTTGTGAAAATGTTAAGAAATAAGAGAGCTATAACTAGCAGAAACTTTGAAATTAATTAGGCGGTAGTCGCCCTGGAAAATTAAAAAATTTATAATGGGTGAACTACTTTGTGAAATACAAGGAACTAATTCTGAATTTATAACCCTCATACATATATATTATAATCATAATATGGAGCCATAACCGCAGATATTGTGTAACCCTCATAATTAGAATTTTACAGGAGAGACTTTGAAATTTAAATGTAAGTTTTGTTTTGTATGACATATTTAATTCAAATAATTTTTATTAGAAATTTGCATTATATCGGTTGCTTTTGTTGGTTACATTTTTTTCTCTGACCTGGAAACCTACTACTAAAATATATGTGTGGGTTAATACAAAAATTAATTTTAAGAATATGATTTTGTGATCTAGGTTTATTTAACTTTCATAACTTTTTCGGTAAAATTAAGTTAGATTTCACTCTTTAAATAAAAATTAAGTACTTCATATTAAAAACATTTAAATTTTAATAACGATCGATACAAATGTATTAAGAAGTAAATACTTTAAATAATTCTAAATAGTATGTACTTGGTCGGTTTCAGGTCGCAAATCTTTGACTAATGTATCCCATTTTAAATTCAAATATTCCTGCTGGAATTTGACAGGTAAAATTTTTTTTATTAAAAATCGTTTTCAAATCTTTGTATTTAGTGGAAGAATTTTTTAATATGTTATCATATAATTGAGTAGGTTCCTTAGAAATGATTACGGAGTTGCGTCTGGATCGTGGAATCGAATTTAGATCACAATATATGGTTTCAGATTCATTAAAGTAGCAATATTCAAGAGATATATTGGGATTTTTATTTTATTATAGTGCTCCACCGATTAAAGGATTCAATCGTACTATATATCGAGTCAATAGGCATCATTGTGTGCCCAGGAAATAAGTACGTAATTTTGATATGAGTTAAAATATAAGAATTTTTAAGAAAATAGGTTATCGTAGCAAGCATGGCTCTGTTTTTGTTCTGTCCTGCACAGCTATCACAATAAAGATATACTATCGAATGAATTTTTCTTTGATCGACTAATTTGATGTATTGGAAAACACTTGTGCAAATTTCATTACATCGTCGTTTACCATCTGTCTATCCCCACAAAAACTAAAGCCATGTCTCGTACCATTTTCATAAAAACTCTCATTGCCGAATGAATATTTTCTAGAATAGAACAAGATCACACTTTTTCGATGTGGAGTAGTCAAGACCTTTTGTAAAGCGAAACTAGTACATAAGTAAGCTGAATTATCTTTACATAGTTTCTGGTTCTCCAAAAATATTTCCTTCCATTTTTTATCCTTTATGTGCGTTTGAAACTCTTCTGATGATTCCAATTGCTTTTCCGATTCTTTGTCTAAGTTATTGTAATTTTCAAACAGAACACATTTATTTTTTTATGTTAGTGGAAGCCTAAATAGTTACTGGTTCTAAAAATGTTACGGGATACTCTCAACGATAAATGACAATTTTCTTTATAAATATTTTCCCAATGTTGAACATAAAGCTGATATACAGTCTTTATGTTTCGACATTCATGAGAAAGATATGATTTTGTACTTTCATTCCGATAGTAATGTGAAGGAAGCGCTGGTAACTGTTCAATGAAAGATTTTGTCAAAGATATGCTTGCTTCATCAGATTTGTTGTGCGGAGTTGACTCTTTTATAGTTTTAAGGCAAATATTATACGAATTTCTATTTTTCATTACTGATCTTATCATCGTTTGTGAAAAGGGTTAAAATTCTATTGGAAGCCCTTTCTATACTGGATGTTATACTCTTACACTCTGGAGATGAGGAAACCTTCAGAAGAGAAAATAGTGGATAAGTTATTAACACTATGTTTGCCAGCAATACCATCACCGTGTAAGCTGGAAAGTATCTGATGTTCATACTCACAGCGATCACAGTGCCATTATCATAGATATTTAGGATTACCTCTTCCCCCATCAGAAGGCATCACCTTCGGAGCACAGCCCTCTTAGCGAAACTTTAGCCTTTCCCTCGGTTACATAAATAAAATGGCCTATCAGACAACCAATTTGGCTTCAGGAAAGCATGTGGATACCATATATATATATATATATATATATATATATACAGACATAGTCATATATATTTACACAAATTAAAAATTTTAGTATGTTTAGAAATAAAACAAAATTTTGCTGCTTTATGAATAAATTTGCAACAAGAAAACTTCCGTATTGTAATCTTCAAAATGTATAGATTAAGCTAGTTTAAAAATTTTAACAATAAACTGGACAGTTGTTGATTTAAATTACAAAAGAAGACTACACCTTATCTTTCAAAATTATTTACACACTTATTTTGTCTGTCAAAAGTATTTACACATTCGTGAAATTAAGTTAAAAACGCTGCAATCTTTAAAAAAACCTCATTTGTTTTGATAGTTTGCAAATTTCTATTGCACAAAAATAAATATTTATAGAAAAGTCGCTAAAAAAATCTTTTAAAATGGTGAAAATAAAAGAAATTCCCATCGAAAGGCGAGTTGAGATCGCAACGAAGTTTGGAATGGGTTCCTCGGCATCAGACTTGGGAAAAGAGTACGGAATATGTCGGAAAACAGTCTACAATTTAGTAAAGAAAAAAGAAACCTATGGAAGCCTACAAAATAGGGTCAGAGCTGGTCGGAAATATGTGACAAACAAAATAGAAGATCGTTCTATTCTTGAAATATTCGCAGAAAATCCAGTCGCAAGTCCGGTTAAAGTTGCTGCAGAGGCAGAAAACATCATTGGAAAACCTGTAAGTGAATCCACAATTCGGAGAAGATTAAGGACGTATGATATAAAGACCTATGTCTTTATGCATAAAAACTCTCATTGCCGAATGAATATTTTCTAGAATAGAACAAGATCACACTTTTTCGATGTGGAGTAGTCAAGACCTTTTGTAAAGCGAAACTAGTACATAAGTAAGCTGAATTATCTTTACATAGTTTCTGGTTCTCCAAAAATATTTCCTTCCATTTTTTATCCTTTATGTGCGTTTGAAACTCTTCTGATGATTCCAATTGCTTTTCCGATTCTTTGTCTAAGTTATTGTAATTTTCAAACAGAACACATTTATTTTTTTATGTTAGTGGAAGCCTAAATAGTTACTGGTTCTAAAAATGTTACGGGATACTCTCAACGATAAATGACAATTTTCTTTATAAATATTTTCCCAATGTTGAACATAAAGCTGATATACAGTCTTTATGTTTCGACATTCATGAGAAAGATATGATTTTGTACTTTCATTCCGATAGTAATGTGAAGGAAGCGCTGGTAACTGTTCAATGAAAGATTTTGTCAAAGATATGCTTGCTTCATCAGATTTGTTGTGCGGAGTTGACTCTTTTATACTTTTAAGGCAAATATTATACGAATTTCTATTTTTCATTACTGATCTTATCATCGTTTGTGAAAAGGGTTAAAATTCTATTGGAAGCCCTTTCTATACTGGATGTTATACTCTTACACTCTGGAGATGAGGAAACCTTCAGAAGAGAAAATAGTGGATAAGTTATTAACACTATGTTTGCCAGCAATACCATCACCGTGTAAGCTGGAAAGTATCTGATGTTCATACTCACAGCGATCACAGTGCCATTATCATAGATATTTAGGATTACCTCTTCCCCCATCAGAAGGCATCACCTTCGGAGCACAGCCCTCTTAGCGAAACTTTAGCCTTTCCCTCGGTTACATAAATAAAATGGCCTATCAGACAACCAATTTGGCTTCAGGAAAGCATGTGGATAACATATATATATATATATATATATATATATATATATATATATACAGACATAGTCATATATATTTACACAAATTAAAAATTTTAGTATGTTTAGAAATAAAACAAAATTTTGCTGCTTTATGAATAAATTTGCAACAAGAAAACTTCCGTATTGTAATCTTCAAAATGTATAGATTAAGCTAGTTTAAAAATTTTAACAATAAACTGGACAGTTGTTGATTTAAATTACAAAAGAAGACTACACCTTATCTTTCAAAATTATTTACACACTTATTTTGTCTGTCAAAAGTATTTACACATTCGTGAAATTAAGTTAAAAACGCTGCAATCTTTAAAAAAACCTCATTTGTTTTGATAGTTTGCAAATTTCTATTGCACAAAAATAAATATTTATAGAAAAGTCGCTAAAAAAATCTTTTAAAATGGTGAAAATAAAAGAAATTCCCATCGAAAGGCGAGTTGAGATCGCAACGAAGTTTGGAATGGGTTCCTCTGCATCAGACTTGGGAAAAGAGTACGGAATATGTCGGAAAACAGTCTACAATTTAGTAAAGAAAAAAGAAACCTATGGAAGCCTACAAAATAGGGTCAGAGCTGGTCGGAAATATGTGACAAACAAAATAGAAGATCGTTCTATTCTTGAAATATTCGCAGAAAATCCAGTCGCAAGTCCGGTTAAAGTTGCTGCAGAGGCAGAAAACATCATTGGAAAACCTGTAAGTGAATCCACAATTCGGAGAAGATTAAGGACGTATGATATAAAGACCTATGTCGTGAGAAAAGTAATAGACATATCTGAAAAAAACAAAAAAAAAACGTCTAGAGTTTGCCATTGTGTATATCCATATTTGACTAAAATAAAAACAATTTTGTTACACATCTTCTCGTGTTTTACTTTTTAAAATCGGATGACTCGTTCCCGAGTTAGAGTGAAATTTGTCTACTTACCTGGCTAATTTAGGGGCAAAAAATTGCCACACGCATAAACAATCTGGACCTGATGGAAAAATACTGAAAACATATTCGAGTTTAGCGCATCAAAATCCATATAGTCCATACAGTTTCATTTAAAGGAGCGACAAAAAGTTATTTTTTGCAGAGCAGTGTAATTAATTATCACCGTAATTAGAAAAGCTTAGGAATTTATAAATCCTTGAGAAAAATCATATATCAATGAAGAGATAGTTATTCGAAATACTTTAAAATTAATAACTATATTGAAAAGAATTTAAAATTTATAAGACGATAACTGTTTTGTGAAAATGTTAAGAAATAAGAGGGCTATAACTAGCAGAAACTTTGAAATTAATTAGGCGGTAGTCGCCCTGGAAAATTAAAAAATTTATAATGGGTGAACTACTTTGTGAAATACAAGGAACTAATTCTGAATTTGTAACCCTCATACATATATATTATATATTATATATTATAATCATAATATCGAGCCATAACCGCAGATATTGTGTAACCCTCATAATTAGAATTTTACAGGAGAGACTTTGAAATTTAAATGTAAGTTTTGTTTTGTATGACATATTTAATTCAAATAATTTTTATTAGAAATTTGCATTATATCGGTTGCTTTTGTTGGTTACATTTTTTTCTCTGACCTGGCAACCTACTACTAAAATATATGTGTGGGTTAATACAAAAATTAATTTTAAGAATATGATTTTGTGATCTAGGTTTATTTAACTTTCATAACTTTTTCGGTAAAATTAAGTTAGATTTCACTCTTTAAATAAAAATTAAGTACTTCATATTAAAAACATTTAAATTTTAATAACGATCGATACAAATGTATTAAGAAGTAAATACTTTAAATAATTATAAATAGTATGTACTTGGTCGGTTTCAGGTCGCAAATCTTTGACTAATGTATCCCATTTTAAATTCAAATATTCCTGCTGGAATTTGACAGGTAAAATTTTTTTTATTAAAAATCGTTTTCAAATCTTTGTATTTAGTGGAAGAATTTTTTAATGTGTTATCATATAATTGAGTAGGTTCCTTAGAAATGATTACGGAGTTGCGTCTGGATCGTGGAATCGAATTTAGATCACAATATATGGTTTCAGATTCATTAAAGTAGCAATATTCAAGAGATATATTGGGATTTTTATTTTATTATAGTGTACCACTCACTTGGTGCCCAAATGGTGCTCCACCGATTAAAGGATTCAATCGTACTATGTATCGAGTCAATAGGCATCATGGTGTGCCCAGGAAATAAGTACGTAATTTTGATATGAGTTAAAATATAAGAATTTTTAAGAAAATAGGTTATCGTAGCAAGCATGGCTCTGTTTTTGTTCTGTCCTGCACAGCTATCACAATAAAGATATACTATCGAATGAAATTTTCTTTGATCGACTAATTTGATGTAATGGAAAACACTTGTGCAAATTTCATTACATCGTCGTTTACCATCTGTCTATCCCCACAAAAACTAAAGCATAAAAACTCTCATTGCCGAATGAATATTTTCTAGAATAGAACAAGATCACACTTTTTCGATGTGGAGTAGTCAAGACCTTTTGTAAAGCGAAACTAGTACATAAGTAAGCTGAATTATCTTTACATAGTTTCTGGTTCTCCAAAAATATTTCCTTCCATTTTTTATCCTTTATGTGCGTTTGAAACTCTTCTGATGATTGCAATTGCTTTTCCGATTCTTTGTCTAAGTTATTGTAATTTTCAAACAGAACACATTTATTTTTTTATGTTAGTGGAAGCCTAAATAGTTACTGGTTCTAAAAATGTTACGGGATACTCTCAACGATAAATGACAATTTTCTTTATAAATATTTTCCCAATGTTGAACATAAAGCTGATATACAGTTTTTATGTTTCGACATTCATGAGAAAGATATGATTTTGTACTTTCATTCCGATAGTAATGTGAAGGAAGCGCTGGTAACTGTTCAATGAAAGATTTTGTCAAAGATATGCTTGCTTCATCAGATTTGTTGTGCGGAGTTGACTCTTTTATACTTTTAAGGCAAATATTATACGAATTTCTATTTTTCATTACTGATCTTATCATCGTTTGTGAAAAGGGTTAAAATTCTATTGGAAGCCCTTTCTATACTGGATGTTATACTCTTACACTTTGGAGATGAGGAAACCTTCAGAAGAGAAAATAGTGGATAAGTTATTAACACTATGTTTGCCAGCAATACCATCACCGTGTAAGCTGGAAAGTATCTGATGTTCATACTCACAGCGATCACAGTGCCATTATCATAGATATTTAGGATTACCTCTTCCCCCATCAGAAGGCATCACCTTCGGAGCACAGCCCTCTTAGCGAAACTTTAGCCTTTCCCTCGGTTACATAAATAAAATGGCCTATCAGACAACCAATTTGGCTTCAGGAAAGCATGTGGATACCATATATATATATATATATATATATATATATATATATATATACAGACATAGTCATATATATTTACACAAATTAAAAATTTTAGTATGTTTAGAAATAAAACAAAATTTTGCTGCTTTATGAATAAATTTGCAACAAGAAAACTTCCGTATTGTAATCTTCAAAATGTATAGATTAAGCTAGTTCAAAAATTTTAACAATAAACTGGACAGTTGTTGATTTAAATTACAAAAGAAGACTACACCTTATCTTTCACAATTATTTACACACTTATTTTGTCTGTCAAAAGTATTTACACATTCGTGAAATTAAGTTAAAAACGCTGCAATCTTTAAAAAAACCTCATTTGTTTTGATAGTTTGCAAATTTCTATTGCACAAAAATAAATATTTATAGAAAAGTCGCTAAAAAAATCTTTTAAAATGGTGAAAATAAAAGAAATTCCCATCGAAAGGCGAGTTGAGATCGCAACGAAGTTTGGAATGGGTTCCTCGGCATCAGACTTGGGAAAAGAGTACGGAATATGTCGGAAAACAGTCTACAATTTAGTAAAGAAAAAAGAAACCTATGGAAGCCTACAAAATAGGGTCAGAACTGGTCGGAAATATGCGACAAACAAAATAGAAGATCGTTCTATTCTTGAAATATTCGCAGAAAATCCAGTCGCAAGTCCGGTTAAAGTTGCTGCAGAGGCAGAAAACATCATTGGAAAACCTGTAAGTGAATCCACAATTCGGAGAAGATTAAGGACGTATGATATAAAGACCTATGTCGTGAGAAAAGTAATAGACATATCTGAAAAAAACAAAAAAAAAAACGTCTAGAGTTTGCCATTGAGTATATCCATAAGCCAGTGGAGTTCTGGCATAATGTATTGTTACAAAGATTAGAAATAGATTTAAATAAAACGACAATGTGGCTGTATGTACTTGGCAGCACTGGCAATATTATCTATAGTTGTCAAAATGTTACAAACACTATATAGATAATATTCAAATTAACGGAAATGGAATACTCTAGAATATACAAGATCATTCAAGGCTGTGCCAATAAGAGTAAACCATAACAACAACAAACATAGCAACATCAATGCTAAGAGATGTTGTTCTTAATGATCTTGTATGCAAGTATTCGCTGCTAATAAAACTAAATAGATTCACAAGTATACACAGCCATATACACGTAGAAGAAACAAAAACCACACACTCATTCATACAACCACTCATAGTTACCATAGGCAAAACATACAGAACACTCATACATTCAAACACACATAGTTACCATAAGCAAACCAAACAAGTCAGCATTGTCATACAAACACACACATGCCAAGTAAAATACAACCACCATACCCAGAACTTTCGCGAGGTTACCAGACGACGTCATTTTTGCTATATAAAGGCGCTGCCAGAACTCAGCAATAATCAGTGTGATTTCAAATATAGACGTGTTAACATCGCTGAGGGTTGAGTAGTACAAATACTCGTGTTAAGTAATAAATAAAGTGTTGCCGCATTAAATTTCTTAAATTAATTTGTCCGTGTTTTAATTTGATGCAATAAAACGAATCCTTGAAGGATAAGTAATAAAACCGTTTTTACGAAAAGGTCTAAAAACGTAACAATTGGTGTCAGAAGTGGGATTGCAAAAATAATTAAAAGGACATAGCAATTAAAAACAAAAAGGACATTATAAAATTAAAATAAATAATCATGAAATTTGATGAGCTAAAAGTTGAACAGCTGAAAAAGGAGCTCAGTAAGCTGGAATTGCCAACTGCAGGTAACAAGGCTGAACTACAGAAGACGCTAATAGATGAGTTTAAGAATCGCGGCATGGACATCGGGACATACGAGTTTGAGGACAAAGACAATGTGCAGGTATGCCCTCCTGTCACGACCAGCAGCATGGACATAAATTCAATGTTCGCTGCTATGATGATCGAAATGAAACAGAACTGTCAGCAGATACAGGAGGCATCAAGGGTCAACAGTGAAAAGCTTTTAGCCGAAACTCAGCAGATGCAGGACAAGCTTGTTGCCGAAATAAGTGAAATAAAACAAAACTCTGAGCAGATGCAGGACAAGCTTGTTGCCGAAATAACTGAAATAAAACAGAACTCTCAGCAAATACAGGAGTCAAATAAGGCCACGAACGATATCCTGGTAGAGGTTTCTGAAGCCATCAACAGGAGGATGGATTTTATTGAGAATAAATTCTCAGAGCTGGCGGATAGAGTCCAACATCTAGAATGCGGTGGCCTGGAACAGCATGCAAAGGAGTTCGAAGAAAAATTGCATGCTCTAGAGGACAAAGTGCATAATCTGGAGTGTAGTGGCGGGCCAGTACGAGCAGTTGCGGAGGTTTCTGCGCGGACAAAAGCGCCATGCTTCGACGGCGGCGCACCATTAAGCATCTTCAAATTCCAGTTTGAGACGGTTCCTAGCAGAAATGGATGGGATGCTGAAGAAAAGGCCATAGAGTTGATCTTGTCCTTAAAGGGTACTATAGCCGTGTACTCTCAAAACCTGAGAGGAACTACTGTGTGACACGACGTGAGCTTCTGGCGGTATTGGAATGCACTAAACATTACCATAAGTACCTGTATGGTCAACACTTTACATTAAGGACCGATCATTCTGCACTGAGATGGCTATTGCAGTTTAAAAATCCTGAAGGGCAACTGGCAAGGTGGATTGAGCGCCTGCAGGGCTACGACTTCAGCATTGAGCATAGAAGGGGCACAAAGCATAACAATGCGGATGCTCTTTCGAGAAGACCGTGCTGTTTAGAGTGTAAACATTGTGTTAGAACCGAGCAAAAGGAAGGCGTTGTGGATGTTCGGCTAATGCACATCGGCCCTGATGAAGACTGGTCAGCGGCACAGAGGGACGACGATATGCTAAGGAAAATTATAGCGGCCAAAGAAGAGGACAGACGACCATCCAGGAATGAAATTTCGGCTGAAAGCCCACTCGCCAAATCTTATTGGGCTCAGTGGAACAGCCTTAAGGTAATAAAAGGGTGTTTATACCGCGTATGGGAAAGTGTAGATGGCAAAACAACTTCAAATTTAATAGTTGTGCCATACTCCAAGATAAGTAAAGTCTTACAGGAGTTTCATAATGGACCTAGTGGCGGTCATCTTGGAGTAACAAAAACACTTGAGAAACTGAAGCAGCGATTTTATTGGGTTGGATGTCAACAAGCCGTAGCTGACTGGATAGCAAAGTGCCCACAGTGCATAGCAGCCAAAAGCCCAGTAAGAAGAAGCCGGGGACAGCTGCAACAATACATCTCAGGAGCACCATTCGAGCGGATCGCAATGGATGTAGCAGGTCCCTTTCCCGTCACCGAAGCCGGACATCGTTATGTACTTGCGGTAATGGACTATTTCAGTAAATGGCCAGAGGTATATGCTATACCTAACCAGGAAGCAAAGACAATTGTAAATGCTTTCGTCAACAACTGGGTATGTCGCTATGGTGTCCCAATAGAATTACATTCCGACCAAGGAAGGAATTTCGAGTCTGCCATATTCAGGGAAATGTGATGGCATGGTAGAAAGGTTCAATCGCACCTTAGAAGAGTACCTTCGAAAAGTAGTAAGCACCCATCAGAGGGATTGGGACGAGCACATCCCCAAATTTTTAATGGCATATAGGTCAGCTGTACACGACTCAACATCGAGAACGCCAGCCAAAATTATCTTCGGGACGGAATTAAAACTACCTCGTGATTTGGAATTTGGTGTTAAGCCAACTGTAGAGGAAGGAGCTATTACGTCCCAGGAGAAGGAGGATTTAAACGAACTGCATGAGTTCGTGCGCAATAGAATTAAGATGGTCAGTGACAAGATGAAGGCTAGGTATGACCGCGCAGCAAACTCGGAGGGATTTATGGAAGGACAATTGGTTTTACTGTATAACCCACAACGAAAGAAAGGATTGTCCCCAAAATTACAGACTCACTGGGATGGCCCGTATAAAGTGATTAAGAGAGTGAATGACGTTGTATACCGGATACAGAAGCACAATAGCCCAAGGTCGAAAATGAAGATAGTACATCTCGAACGATTGGCGCACTATGGAAGAGGTGATTGTATGCCTATTCGGGACGAACAGGCTTAAGTGGGCGGCAGTGTTACAAAGATTAGAAATAGATTTAAATAAAACGACAATGTGGCTATATGTACTTGGCAGCACTGACAATATTATCTATAGTTGTCAAAATGTTACAAACACTATGTAGATAATATTCAAATTAACGGAAATGTTCATACTCACAGCGATCACAGTGCCATTATCATAGATATTTAGGATTACCTCTTCCCCCATCAGAAGGCATCACCTTCGGAGCACAGCCCTCTTAGCGAAACTTTAGCCTTTCCCTCGGTTACATAAATAAAATGGCCTATCAGACAACCAATTTGGCTTCAGGAAAGCATGTGGATACCATATATATATATATATATATATATATATATATATATATATATATATACAGACATAGTCATATATATTTACACAAATTAAAAATTTTAGTATGTTTAGAAATAAAACAAAATTTTGCTGCTTTATGAATAAATTTGCAACAAAAAAACTTCCGTATTGTAATCTTCAAAATGTATAGATTAAGCTAGTTTAAAAATTTTAACAATACACTGGACAGTTGTTGATTTAAATTACAAAAGAAGACTACACCTTATCTTTCAAAATTATTTACACACTTATTTTGTCTGTCAAAAGTATTTACACATTCGTGAAATTAAGTTAAAAACGCTGCAATCTTTTAAAAAACCTCATTTGTTTTGATAGTTTGCAAATTTCTATTGCACAAAAATAAATATTTATAGAAAAGTCGCTAAAAAAATCTTTTAAAATGGTGAAAATAAAAGAAATTCCCATCGAAAGGCGAGTTGAGATCGCAACGAAGTTTGGAACGGGTTCCTCGGCATCAGACTTGGGAAAAGAGTACGGAATATGTCGGAAAACAGTCTACAATTTAGTAAAGAAAAAAGAAACCTATGGAAGCCTACAAAATAGGGTCAGAACTGGTCGGAAATATGCGACAAACAAAATAGAAGATCGTTCTATTCTTGAAATATTCGCAGAAAATCCAGTCGCAAGTCCGGTTAAAGTTGCTGCAGAGGCAGAAAACATCATTGGAAAACCTGTAAGTGAATCCACAATTCGGAGAAGATTAAGGACGTATGATATAAACACCTATGTCGTTAGAAAAGTAATAGACATATCTGAAAAAAACAAAAAAAAAACGTCTAGAGTTTGCCATTGAGTATATCCATAAGCCAGTGGAGTTCTGGCATAATGTATTGTTACAAAGATTAGAAATAGATTTAAATAAAACGACAATGTGGCTATATGTACTTGGCAGCACTGGCAATATTATCTATAGTTGTCAAAATGTTACAAACACTATATAGATAATATTCAAATTAACGGAAATGGAATACTCTAGAATATACAAGATCATTCAAGGCTGTGCCAATAAGAGTAAACCACAACAACAACAAACATAGCAACATCAATGCTAAGAGATGTTGTTCTTAATGATCTTGTATGCAAGTATTCGCTGCTAATAAAACTAAATAGATTCACAAGTATACACAGCCATATACACGTAGAAGAAACAAAAACCACACACTCATTCATACAACCACTCATAGTTACCATAGGCAAAACATACAGAACACTCATACATTCAAACACACATAGTTACCATAAGCAAACCAAACAAGTCAGCATTGTCATACAAACACACACATGCCAAGTAAAATACAACCACCATACCCAGAACTTTCGCGAGGTTACCAGACGACGTCATTTTTGCTATATAAAGGCGCTGCCAGAACTCAGCAATAATCAGTGTGATTTCAAATATAGACGTGTTAACATCGCTGAGGGTTGAGTAGTACAAATACTCGTGTTAAGTAATAAATAAAGTGTTGCCGCATTAAATTTCTTAAATTAATTTGTCCGTGTTTTAATTTGATGCAATAAAACGAATCCTTGAAGGATAAGTAATAAAACCGTTTTTACGAAAAGGTCTAAAAACGTAACAATTGGTGTCAGAAGTGGGATTGCAAATATAATTAAAAGGACATTGCAATTAAAAACAAAAAGGACATTATAAAATTAAAATAAATAATCATGAAATTTGATGAGCTAAAAGTTGAACAGCTGAAAAAGGAGCTCAGTAAGCTGGAATTGCCAACTGCAGGTAACAAGGCTGAACTACAGAAGACGCTAATAGATGAGTTTAAGAATCGCGGCATGGACATCGGGACATACGAGTTTGAGGACAAAGACAATGTGCAGGTATGCCCTCCTGTCACGACCAGCAGCATGGACATAAATTCAATGTTCGCTGCTATGATGATCGAAATGAAACAGAGCTGTCAGCAGATACAGGAGGCATCAAGGGTCAACAGTGAAAAGCTTTTAGCCGAAACTCAGCAGATGCATGACAAGCTTGTTGCCGAAATAAGTGAAATAAAACAAAACTCTGAGCAGATGCAGGACAAGCTTGTTGCCGAAATAACTGAAATAAAACAGAACTCTCAGCAAATACAGGAGTCAAATAAGGCCACGAACGATATCCTGGTAGAGGTTTCTGAAGCCATCAACAGGAGGATGGATTCTATTGAGAATAAATTCTCAGAGCTGGCGGATAGAGTCCAACATCTAGAATGCGGTGGCCTGGAACAGCATGCAAAGGAGTTCGAAGAAAAATTGCATGCTCTAGAGGACAAAGTGCATAATCTGGAGTGTAGTGGCGGGCCAGTACGAGCAGTTGCGGAGGTTTCAGCGCGGACAAAAGCGCCATGCTTCGACGGCGGCGCACCATTAAGCATCTTCAAATTCCAGTTTGAGACGGTTCCTAGCAGAAATGGATGGGATGCTGAAGAAAAGGCCATAGAGTTGATCTTGTCCTTAAAGGGTACTATAGCCGTGTACTCTCAAAACCTGAGAGGAACTACTGTGTGACACGACGTGAGCTTCTGGCGGTATTGGAATGCACTAAACATTACCATAAGTACCTGTATGGTCAACACTTTACATTAAGGACCGATCATTCTGCACTGAGATGGCTATTGCAGTTTAAAAATCCTGAAGGGCAACTGGCAAGGTGGATTGAGCGCCTGCAGAGCTACGACTTCAGCATTGAGCATAGAAGGGGCACAAAGCATAACAATGCGGATGCTCTTTCGAGAAGACCGTGCTGTTTAGAGTGTAAACACTGTGTTAGAACCGAGCAAAAGGAAGGCGTTGTGGATGTTCGGCTAATGCACATCGGCCCTGATGAAGACTGGTCAGCGGCACAGAGGGACGACGATATGCTAAGGAAAATTATAGCGGCCAAAGAAGAGGACAGACGACCATCCAGGAATGAAATTTCGGCTGAAAGCCCACTCGCCAAATCTTATTGGGCTCAGTGGAACAGCCTTAAGGTAATAAAAGGGTGTTTATACCGCGTATGGGAAAGTGTAGATGGCAAAACAACTTCAAATTTAATAGTTGTGCCATACTCCAAGATAAGTAAAGTTTTACAGGAGTTTCATAATGGACCTAGTGGCGGTCATCTTGGAGTAACAAAAACACTTGAGAAACTGAAGCAGCGATTTTATTGGGTTGGATGTCAACAAGCCGTAGCTGACTGGATAGCAAAGTGCCCACAGTGCATAGCAGCCAAAGGCCCAGTAAGAAGAAGCCGGGGACAGCTGCAACAATACATCTCAGGAGCACCATTCGAGCGGATCGCAA
This sequence comes from Linnaemya vulpina, assembly GCA_963675445.1. Classification (NCBI taxonomy): domain Eukaryota; kingdom Metazoa; phylum Arthropoda; class Insecta; order Diptera; family Tachinidae; genus Linnaemya; species Linnaemya vulpina. The sequence goes on from OY776277.1 coordinate 55,641,942, forward strand.
TGGATGTAGCAGGTCCCTTTCCCGTCACCGAAGCCGGACATCGTTATGTACTTGCGCTAATGGACTATTTCAGTAAATGGCCAGAGGTATATGCTATACCTAACCAGGAAGCAAAGACAATTGTAAATGCTTTCGTCAACAACTGGGTATGTCGCTATGGTGTCCCAATAGAATTACATTCCGACCAAGGAAGGAATTTCGAGTCTGCCATATTCAGGGAAATGTGATGGCATGGTAGAAAGGTTCAATCGCACCTTAGAAGAGTACCTACGAAAAGTAGTAAGCACCCATCAGAGGGATTGGGACGAGCACATCCCCAAATTTTTAATGGCATATAGGTCAGCTGTACACGACTCAACATCGAGAACGCCAGCCAAAATTATCTTCGGGACGGAATTAAAACTACCTGGTGATTTGGAATTTGGTGTTAAGCCAACTGTAGAGGAAGGAGCTATTACGTCCCAGGAGAAGGAGGATTTAAACGAACTGCATGAGTTCGTGCGCAATAGAATCAAGATGGTCAGTGACAAGATGAAGGCTAGGTATGACCGCGCAGCAAACTCGGAGGGATTTATGGAAGGATAATTGGTTTTACTGTATAACCCACAACGAAAGAAAGGATTGTCCCCAAAATTACAGACTCACTGGGATGGCCCGTATAAAGTGATTAAGAGAGTGAATGACGTTGTATACCGGATACAGAAGCACAATAGCCCAAGGTCGAAAATGAAGATAGTACATCTCGAACGATTGGCGCACTATGGAAGAGGTGATTGTATGCCTATTCGGGACGAACAGGCTTAAGTGGGCGGCAGTGTTACAAAGATTAGAAATAGATTTAAATAAAACGACAATGTGGCTATATGTACTTGGCAGCACTGGCAATATTATCTATAGTTGTCAAAATGTTACAAACACTATGTAGATAATATTCAAATTAACGGAAATGGAATACTCCAGAATATACAAGATCATTCACGGCTGTGCCAATAAGAGTAAACCACAACAACAACAAACATAGCAACATCAATGCTAAGAGATGTTGTTCTTAATGATCTTGTATGCAAATATTCGCTGCTAATAAAACTAAATAGATTCACAAGTATACACAGCCATATACACGTAGAAGAAACAAAAACCACACACTCATTCATACAACCACTCATAGTTACCATAGGCAAAACATACAGAACACTCATACATTCAAACACACATAGTTACCATAAGCAAACCAAACAAGTCAGCATTGTCATACAAACAAACACATGCCAAGTAAAATACAACCACCATACCCAGAACTTTCGCGAGGTTACCAGACGACGTCATTTTTGCTATATAAAGGCGCTGCCAGAACTCAGCAATAATCAGTGTGATTTCAAATATAGACGTGTTAACATCGCTGAGGGTTGAGTAGTACAAATACTCGTGTTAAGTAATAAATAAAGTGTTGCCGCATTAAATTTCTTAAATTAATTTGTCCGTGTTTTAATTTGATGCAATAAAACGAATCCTTGAAGGATAAGTAATAAAACCGTTTTTACGAAAAGGTCTAAAAACGTAACAATTGGTGTCAGAAGTGGGATTGCAAAAATAATTAAAAGGACATTGCAATTAAAAACAAAAAGGACATTATAAAATTAAAATAAATAATCATGAAATTTGATGAGCTAAAAGTTGAACAGCTGAAAAAGGAGCTCAGTAAGCTGGAATTGCCAACTGCAGGTAACAAGGCTGAACTACAGAAGACGCTAATAGATGAGTTTAAGAATCGCGGCATGGACATCGGGACATACGAGTTTGAGGACAAAGACAATGTGCAGGTATGCCCTCCTGTCACGACCAGCAGCATGGACATAAATTCAATGTTCGCTGCTATGATGATCGAAATGAAACAGAACTGTCAGCAGATACAGGAGGCATCAAGGGTCAACAGTGAAAAGCTTTTAGCCGAAACTCAGCAGATGCAGGACAAGCTTGTTGCCGAAATAAGTGAAATAAAACAAAACTCTGAGCAGATGCAGGACAAGCTTGTTGCCGAAATAACTGAAATAAAACAGAACTCTCAGCAAATACAGGAGTCAAATAAGGCCACGAACGATATCCTGGTAGAGGTTTCTGAAGCCATCAACAGGAGGATGGATTCTATTGAGAATAAATTCTCAGAGCTGGCGGATAGAGTCCAACATCTAGAATGCGGTGGCCTGGAACAGCATGCAAAGGAGTTCGAAGAAAAATTGCATGCTCTAGAGGACAAAGTGCATAATCTGGAGTGTAGTGGCGGGCCAGTACGAGCAGTTGCGGAGGTTTCTGCGCGGACAAAAGCGCCATGCTTCGACGGCGGCGCACCATTAAGCATCTTCAAATTCCAGTTTGAGACGGTTCCTAGCAGAAATGGATGGGATGCTGAAGAAAAGGCCATAGAGTTGATCTTGTCCTTAAAGGGTACTATAGCCGTGTACTCTCAAAACCTGAGAGGAACTACTGTGTGACACGACGTGAGCTTCTGGCGGTATTGGAATGCACTAAACATTACCATAAGTACCTGTATGGTCAACACTTTACATTAAGGACCGATCATTCTGCACTGAGATGGCTATTGCAGTTTAAAAATCCTGAAGGGCAACTGGCAAGGTGGATTGAGCGCCTGCAGAGCTACGACTTCAGCATTGAGCATAGAAGGGGCACAAAGCATAACAATGCGGATGCTCTTTCGAGAAGACCGTGCTGTTTAGAGTGTAAACATTGTGTTAGAACCGAGCAAAAGGAAGGCGTTGTGGATGTTCGGCTAATGCACATCGGCCCTGATGAAGACTGGTCAGCGGCACAGAGGGACGACGATATGCTAAGGAAAATTATAGCGGCCAAAGAAGAGGACAGACGACCATCCAGATATGAAATTTCGTCTGAAAGCCCACTCGCCAAATCTTATTGGGCTCGGTGGAACAGCCTTAAGGTAATAAAAGGGTGTTTATACCGCGTATGGGAAAGTGTAGATGGCAAAACAACTTCAAATTTAATAGTTGTGCCATACTCCAAGATAAGTAAAGTTTTACAGGAGTTTCATAATGGACCTAGTGGCGGTCATCTTGGAGTAACAAAAACACTTGAGAAACTGAAGCAGCGATTTTATTGGGTTGGATGTCAACAAGCCGTAGCTGACTGGATAGCAAAGTGCCCACAGTGCATAGCAGTCAAAGGCCCAGTAAGAAGAAGCCGGGGACAGCTGCAACAATACATCTCAGGAGCACCATTCGAGCTGATCGCAATGGATGTAGCAGGTCCCTTTCCCGTCACCGAAGCCGGACATCGTTATGTACTTGCGGTAATGGACTATTTCAGTAAATGGCCAGAGGTATATGCTATACCTAACCAGGAAGCAAAGACAATTGTAAATGCTTTCGTCAACAACTGGGTATGTCGCTATGGTGTCCCAATAGAATTACATTCCGACCAAGGAAGGAATTTCGAGTCTGCCATATTCAGGGAAATGTGATGGCATGGTAGAAAGGTTCAATCGCACCTTAGAAGAGTACCTACGAAAAGTAGTAAGCACCCATCAGAGGGATTGGGACGAGCACATCCCCAAATTTTTAATGGCATATAGGTCAGCTGTACACGACTCAACATCGAGAACGCCAGCCAAAATTATCTTCGGGACGGAATTAAAACTACCTGGTGATTTGGAATTTGGTGTTAAGCCAACTGTAGAGGAAGGAGCTATTACGTCCCAGGAGAAGGAGGATTTAAACGAACTGCATGAGTTCGTGCGCAATAGAATCAAGATGGTCAGTGACAAGATGAAGGCTAGGTATGACCGCGCAGCAAACTCGGAGGGATTTATGGAAGGACAATTGGTTTTACTGTATAACCCACAACGAAAGAAAGGATTGTCCCCAAAATTACAGACTCACTGGGATGGCCCGTATAAAGTGATTAAGAGAGTGAATGACGTTGTATACCGGATACAGAAGCACAATAGCCCAAGGTCGAAAATGAAGATAGTACATCTCGAACGATTGGCGCACTATGGAAGAGGTGATTGTATGCCTATTCGGGACGAACAGGCTTAAGTGGGCGGCAGTGTTACAAAGATTAGAAATAGATTTAAATAAAACGACAATGTGGCTATATGTACTTGGCAGCACTGACAATATTATCTATAGTTGTCAAAATGTTACAAACACTATGTAGATAATATTCAAATTAACGGAAATGTTCATACTCACAGCGATCACAGTGCCATTATCATAGATATTTAGGATTACCTCTTCCCCCATCAGAAGGCATCACCTTCGGAGCACAGCCCTCTTAGCGAAACTTTAGCCTTTCCCTCGGTTACATAAATAAAATGGCCTATCAGACAACCAATTTGGCTTCAGGAAAGCATGTGGATACCATATATATATATATATATATATATATATATATACAGACATAGTCATATATATTTACACAAATTAAAAATTTTAGTATGTTTAGAAATAAAACAAAATTTTGCTGCTTTATGAATAAATTTGCAACAAGAAAACTTCCGTATTGTAATCTTCAAAATGTATAGATTAAGCTAGTTTAAAAATTTTAACAATACACTGGACAGTTGTTGATTTAAATTACAAAAGAAGACTACACCTTATCTTTCAAAATTATTTACACACTTATTTTGTCTGTCAAAAGTATTTACACATTCGTGAAATTAAGTTAAAAACGCTGCAATCTTTAAAAAAACCTCATTTGTTTTGATAGTTTGCAAATTTCTATTGCACAAAAATAAATATTTATAGAAAAGTCGCTAAAAAAATCTTTTAAAATGGTGAAAATAAAAGAAATTCCCATCGAAAGGCGAGTTGAGATCGCAACGAAGTTTGGAACGGGTTCCTCGGCATCAGACTTGGGAAAAGAGTACGGAATATGTCGGAAAACAGTCTACAATTTAGTAAAGAAAAAAGAAACCTATGGAAGCCTACAAAATAGGGTCAGAACTGGTCGGAAATATGCGACAAACAAAATAGAAGATCGTTCTATTCTTGAAATATTCGCAGAAAATCCAGTCGCAAGTCCGGTTAAAGTTGCTGCAGAGGCAGAAAACATCATTGGAAAACCTGTAAGTGAATCCACAATTCGGAGAAGATTAAGGACGTATGATATAAACACCTATGTCGTTAGAAAAGTAATAGACATATCTGAAAAAAACAAAAAAAAAACGTCTAGAGTTTGCCATTGAGTATATCCATAAGCCAGTGGAGTTCTGGCATAATGTATTGTTACAAAGATTAGAAATAGATTTAAATAAAACGACAATGTGGCTATATGTACTTGGCAGCACTGGCAATATTATCTATAGTTGTCAAAATGTTACAAACACTATATAGATAATATTCAAATTAACGGAAATGGAATACTCTAGAATATACAAGATCATTCAAGGCTGTGCCAATAAGAGTAAACCACAACAACAACAAACATAGCAACATCAATGCTAAGAGATGTTGTTCTTAATGATCTTGTATGCAAGTATTCGCTGCTAATAAAACTAAATAGATTCACAAGTATACACAGCCATATACACGTAGAAGAAACAAAAACCACACACTCATTCATACAACCACTCATAGTTACCATAGGCAAAACATACAGAACACTCATACATTCAAACACACATAGTTACCATAAGCAAACCAAACAAGTCAGCATTGTCATACAAACACACACATGCCAAGTAAAATACAACCACCATACCCAGAACTTTCGCGAGGTTACCAGACGACGTCATTTTTGCTATATAAAGGCGCTGCCAGAACTCAGCAATAATCAGTGTGATTTCAAATATAGACGTGTTAACATCGCTGAGGGTTGAGTAGTACAAATACTCGTGTTAAGTAATAAATAAAGTGTTGCCGCATTAAATTTCTTAAATTAATTTGTCCGTGTTTTAATTTGATGCAATAAAACGAATCCTTGAAGGATAAGTAATAAAACCGTTTTTACGAAAAGGTCTAAAAACGTAACAATTGGTGTCAGAAGTGGGATTGCAAAAATAATTAAAAGGACATTGCAATTAAAAACAAAAAGGACATTATAAAATTAAAATAAATAATCATGAAATTTGATGAGCTAAAAGTTGAACAGCTGAAAAAGGAGCTCAGTAAGCTGGAATTGCCAACTGCAGGTAACAAGGCTGAACTACAGAAGACGCTAATAGATGAGTTTAAGAATCGCGGCATGGACATCGGGACATACGAGTTTGAGGACAAAGACAATGTGCAGGTATGCCCTCCTGTCACGACCAGCAGCATGGACATAAATTCAATGTTCGCTGCTATGATGATCGAAATGAAACAGAACTGTCAGCAGATACAGGAGGCATCAAGGGTCAACAGTGAAAAGCTTTTAGCCGAAACTCAGCAGATGCAGGACAAGCTTGTTGCCGAAATAAGTGAAATAAAACAAAACTCTGAGCAGATGCAGGACAAGCTTGTTGCCGAAATAACTGAAATAAAACAGAACTCTCAGCAAATACAGGAGTCAAATAAGGCCACGAACGATATCCTGGTAGAGGTTTCTGAAGCCATCAACAGGAGGATGGATTCTATTGAGAATAAATTCTCAGAGCTGGCGGATAGAGTCCAACATCTAGAATGCGGTGGCCTGGAACAGCATGCAAAGGAGTTCGAAGAAAAATTGCATGCTCTAGAGGACAAAGTGCATAATCTGGAGTGTAGTGGCGGGCCAGTACGAGCAGTTGCGGAGGTTTCTGCGCGGACAAAAGCGCCATGCTTCGACGGCGGCGCACCATTAAGCATCTTCAAATTCCAGTTTGAGACGGTTCCTAGCAGAAATGGATGGGATGCTGAAGAAAAGGCCATAGAGTTGATCTTGTCCTTAAAGGGTACTATAGCCGTGTACTCTCAAAACCTGAGAGGAACTACTGTGTGACACGACGTGAGCTTCTGGCGGTATTGGAATGCACTAAACATTACCATAAGTACCTGTATGGTCAACACTTTACATTAAGGACCGATCATTCTGCACTGAGATGGCTATTGCAGTTTAAAAATCCTGAAGGGCAACTGGCAAGGTGGATTGAGCGCCTGCAGAGCTACGACTTCAGCATTGAGCATAGAAGGGGCACAAAGCATAACAATGCGGATGCTCTTTCGAGAAGACCGTGCTGTTTAGAGTGTAAACATTGTGTTAGAACCGAGCAAAAGGAAGGCGTTGTGGATGTTCGGCTAATGCACATCGGCCCTGATGAAGACTGGTCAGCGGCACAGAGGGACGACGATATGCTAAGGAAAATTATAGCGGCCAAAGAAGAGGACAGACGACCATCCAGGAATGAAATTTCGGCTGAAAGCCCACTCGCCAAATCTTATTGGGCTCAGTGGAACAGCCTTAAGGTAATAAAAGGGTGTTTATACCGCGTATGGGAAAGTGTAGATGGCAAAACAACTTCAAATTTAATAGTTGTGCCATACTCCAAGATAAGTAAAGTTTTACAGGAGTTTCATAATGGACCTAGTGGCGGTCATCTTGGAGTAACAAAAACACTTGAGAAACTGAAGCAGCGATTTTATTGGGTTGGATGTCAACAAGCCGTAGCTGACTGGATAGCAAAGTGCCCACAGTGCATAGCAGCCAAAGGCCCAGTAAGAAGAAGCCGGGGACAGCTGCAACAATACATCTCAGGAGCACCATTCGAGCGGATCGCAATGGATGTAGCAGGTCCCTTTCCCGTCACCGAAGCCGGACATCGTTATGTACTTGCGCTAATGGACTATTTCAGTAAATGGCCAGAGGTATATGCTATACCTAACCAGGAAGCAAAGACAATTGTAAATGCTTTCGTCAACAACTGGGTATGTCGCTATGGTGTCCCAATAGAATTACATTCCGACCAAGGAAGGAATTTCGAGTCTGCCATATTCAGGGAAATGTGATGGCATGGTAGAAAGGTTCAATCGCACCTTAGAAGAGTACCTACGAAAAGTAGTAAGCACCCATCAGAGGGATTGGGACGAGCACATCCCCAAATTTTTAATGGCATATAGGTCAGCTGTACACGACTCAACATCGAGAACGCCAGCCAAAATTATCTTCGGGACGGAATTAAAACTACCTGGTGATTTGGAATTTGGTGTTAAGCCAACTGTAGAGGAAGGAGCTATTACGTCCCAGGAGAAGGAGGATTTAAACGAACTGCATGAGTTCGTGCGCAATAGAATCAAGATGGTCAGTGACAAGATGAAGGCTAGGTATGACCGCGCAGCAAACTCGGAGGGATTTATGGAAGGACAATTGGTTTTACTGTATAACCCACAACGAAAGAAAGGATTGTCCCCAAAATTACAGACTCACTGGGATGGCCCGTATAAAGTGATTAAGAGAGTGAATGACGTTGTATACCGGATACAGAAGCACAATAGCCCAAGGTCGAAAATGAAGATAGTACATCTCGAACGATTGGCGCACTATGGAAGAGGTGATTGTATGCCTATTCGGGACGAACAGGCTTAAGTGGGCGGCAGTGTTACAAAGATTAGAAATAGATTTAAATAAAACGACAATGTGGCTATATGTACTTGGCAGCACTGGCAATATTATCTATAGTTGTCAAAATGTTACAAACACTATGTAGATAATATTCAAATTAACGGAAATGGAATACTCCAGAATATACAAGATCATTCAAGGCTGTGCCAATAAGAGTAAACCACAACAACAACAAACATAGCAACATCAATGCTAAGAGATGTTGTTCTTAATGATCTTGTATGCAAATATTCGCTGCTAATAAAACTAAATAGATTCACAAGTATACACAGCCATATACACGTAGAAGAAACAAAAACCACACACTCATTCATACAACCACTCATAGTTACCATAGGCAAAACATACAGAACACTCATACATTCAAACACACATAGTTACCATAAGCAAACCAAACAAGTCAGCATTGTCATACAAACAAACACATGCCAAGTAAAATACAACCACCATACCCAGAACTTTCGCGAGGTTACCAGACGACGTCATTTTTGCTATATAAAGGCGCTGCCAGAACTCAGCACTAATCAGTGTGATTTCAAATATAGACGTGTTAACATCGCTGAGGGTTGAGTAGTACAAATACTCGTGTTAAGTAATAAATAAAGTGTTGCCGCATTAAATTTCTTAAATTAATTTGTCCGTGTTTTAATTTGATGCAATAAAACGAGTCCTTGAAGGATAAGTAATAAAACCGTTTTTACGAAAGGGTCTAAAAACGTAACAGTATTATGGACGGTCATTTGGAAAAACTTTTATGCACCTTTCCAAAGGATCCAAGCATAAAGCAGTACAACCTCTTAATCGTTTCGGCGGGGGCTCAGTAATGTTTTGGGGATGTGTCTCATACCATGGAAAATTGGATTTTGCAGCATGATAATGCTCCATGCCACAAAGCATGGTTACCAACAACGTTTTTAAATCGAGTTGGACAAGATGTTCTTCCATGGCCACCCCAGAGTCCAGATCTAAACATAATGGAGAATGTATGGGCATTTTAAAAAAGGCAGAGATCTATCCAAATGGGCCGAAAACGAGAGGAAACTATTGATGAAATAATAAATATCTGGAACAGCTTAGAAATCGAATTTGTTCGCAATTTGATTGCATCTATTCCAGCTAGACTACAAGCTGTCATAGATGCTGATAGAAATTTATCTGGCTACTAATTATTTTTGTTTTTTTTTTTTTTTTTGGTGTTTTATAATCTTTTTTCTATTGTGTAAATACTTTTGAATGTAAATAAATTTGTGTAAATAATTTTGAAATATGAGGCGCAGACTTCTTTTGTCATTTAAATCAACAACTGTCCAGTTTATTGTTAAAATTTTTAAACTAGCTTAATCTATACATTTTGAAGATTACAATACGGAAGTTTTCTTGATGCAAATTTATTCATAAAGCAAAATTTTGTTTTATTTCTAAACATACTAAAATTTTTAATTTTTGTAAATATATATGACTATGTCTGTATATATATATATATATATATATATATATATATATTATATATATATATATGTATATATATATATATATATATATATATATATATTATATATATATATATATATATATATATATATGTATATATATATATATATATATATATATATATATATGTATATATATATATATATATATATATATATATATATATATACATATATACATATATACATATATAGATTTTGGGAAAAAAGAACTAGCACATAATTAAAATTAAAGAGTTTAAAAAACCCCCAAAATATTAACTAATTTAAATATGCAAATGCTTGTGCAAAATAAAACAACTTATGTTGTCAACACTCTAAATAAATTGTTTTTATATTAAAACAATTATTGGTTGTTGTTCTTTATTTCTCTTACACCTACAATTTGAGTAGGCAAAAAACCAACCAGTTGTAGAATAAAACGTAAGAATATAAAAAAGGAAAATTGATCAGTGAGTTCTTCTTTTGACTTTGAATTTTGTTGCAAAGCTTCTCACTTAGTAAAGTGGAAGTATGAAATATATGTCTATAGTTATTCTAAGAAAAGTTGGGAAAGATTCCCTGATGATCTGCATTAGCCCCAGTGAAATGCGCAGAGGAACTAGCTAAAACCCCTCAACTGATCAATTTGAATTTTTATACCCTTCACAAAAAAGTGAAAGGGTATATCTAGGTTTGTCATTCCGTGTGTAATTTTTTCGATATCAAAATGCGACCCCATAAAGTATATATATTCTGGATCCTTATGAATATCGATGACGATTCAGCCGGTGTCCGTCGGTTTGTACGTGAAATCGGTTTTCCAAGCCCGCAGAAGATCTAGAGACTTCATTCTTGGATTGAAAAATCAAAATTTCGATTCTAGGGTTGGATACTGCTATATTTTGTAGTACATGAAAGTAACGAAAGTGGTTACAAATTTGTAGTTTTTCTTAAATAAAACCGCTTTATACATCATGAAGACTTCCATTGGTAAGAAATAATTTAAAAAATTTATATTTTCGCTTCCAAGGATCGGAAATTGAATTTTTCTGGCACATTCGGTATTTCGTGGTACATATAATAACTAATATGTTTGGAAATTCCAAGTTTTTCTAAAATAAAACCGTTTTATACATCAGGAAGATTTCCATAGATGGAAAAAAATTTAAAAGTTAAAAATTCTCATCCAGAGTTAGAAAATTTGCACTTTTCATACATTGACATAACTAAAAGTGAACTAACTTCGTTTTTTCCTGGTTAAAATTATTTTCTATTCTGGCAAAGCAAAATTGGTATCAAAAATTAAAAAAAAAAAAATTATAATTTCGATTCCAGGGTTGGATACCGCAATATTTTGTAGTACATGAAAGTTGCAAAAATGTTTGTAACCATTTTTTTGTAGTTTTTCTTAAATAAAACCGCTTCATACATCATGAAGACTTCCATTGGGGTGGGAAATTGAAATTTTGTATAAATCAAAGGGCAACTAACGCATTTTTTATTAATTAAAACTATTTTTTAATTCAGGAAAACACAAAAAGACGTATGTTGGTGAAGGGTATATAAGATTCGGCACAGCCGAATATAGCACTTTTATTTGTTTAATAAGATTTTGGGGAAAAAGAACTAGCACATAATTAAAATTAAAGAAACTTCACTACTATTAAGGGAAAGTAGCCAACCTACTTTACTTTTGAAATCGTGATTATTAATAGCTATACACATATATATTTCCAGCTAGAGACAATATATTTCTGAACACACCTACTTTTAAACCGATATTCCCACGGGATGTAGATTTACGCGGGTCAAACCGCGAATTAAGTTATTAAATCTTATTTCAAGAAATAAGATTTTTTTTAAATAAGTAAATTTCTTTTATAAAAAATATTTATGTTTTATTTATTTGGAAGTCAAATTGGAATTGAACAAAAAAATTGTATTAAAAATAAAGTTAATATAATTTTGAAATTTAAATTTAAAACTATTTTATAAAATCGTTAAAAGAAAAATAAAGTAAAAACAGTTAACATTAAATATAAGTAACTAATATAAAAATATTTATATAGTAGAAAAGATACATATATTCATTATCAGTATATAAACATATAACTCCCTCACCTTTTGATAAAACATTACTCCTGAAATGTTTATGTTAATAAATTTGTGTAAAAGTATAATATATAAATAACAGTAAAATACATCAAAAAGAAAAATATTTAGAATCTATACAGGTGCAAAATAATTTTCAATAGGTTTTATTATAAAAAAGTGTTTCATTTCTTTTATTATAATATAGTTGTATTAGAAAAAAATGGTATATATTTAATTTATTTATCATTTTTAACATAACTTCTTCCAGTAATTTTTCTGTCAAAATTAGTATCAGGTATATCTTTTTGGTACTTGAAAACATTTTTTACTATTTGTCTATCTCGTTTGCAATTTCTTTCATCTATAAAATGGGTGTCAAGTTTTTCTTTAACTTCTTTAACAATGTATTTTGGTTTTTGTTTCAAATTATAAAAGTCTAAATTTTTAACAAGTTCTTTCTTTCGAAAATCATTGCAATTCTTCCTATTTTCATTTAATTTTTCAAAAATTTTGTCTTTTGTTTTTTCTACTTTTTTTTTTAATTTTTCCATTCGGACTTTTCATTCGGAAATGATTATGTAGCAAATCAATGGGTTTGTAGCCTATTGTTGAGTGAATACTGTTATTGTAAATTTGAATAGCTTTAAATACTAAACTTTTATCATCAAGCTCATTTTGTTGGACTTTAAATAATGGAATATGTTCATTTAAAGTAGAATGAAATCGTTCAATGTCAGAGTTTCCAGTATGGATATTTGGAGATGCAAAATGGTAACTAACATTTTGATTCTAGGTAATTTCGAATACTTTCCGTATTAAATTCATTGTCTGCTACAATGTATCAATGTAGCAAATCTTTCCCTTAATATATCAATTATATTTATGGAGTTCCTATCTGGTAATAAATGTGCAGAAACATGTTTTGTTAATTTATCAATACAAGTAAGGAAGATTTTATTCTTGTTTAAAAACCAAATATCAATATGCAGAACTTCGTTTGATTTTTCGGGAGTTTCCGTTATACATAATTTTGGTTTGATAGGATCATATTTGCACATATTGCAAATCATCAATTATTTATAAATTTGTGTATTTCATTTTTTAATTTAGGAAAGAAAATAATATTTTTCAGTTCTAAAAACGTTTCGTTAATTCCTCTATGGTTTTTTTCGGTATGGAATTTGTCTATGACTTCGGATAAGTGTTCTTTATCGAAAATATCTTTAACAAAGTTTGAACATTTTATAAATATCATACCTGTTGAGTTGGAGAAATAGTGTACTAATGTTTGTTGCAAATATTTGAAAATTGTTAAATTTGGACCATAGATTGCAACTTTTCCTTTGATTGGAAAAATTTCTTTAAGAAAGTTCAGCACATTTTCTTCATTGTATTCTTTTAATGTAATAGTGTGCCTAAGTTTTGTTCCATTAAAAATTTTTTTGCAATATTTATCTGGGTTACCAAGTTTAATAATAAATTGGTTTTTATACTACTTATATGATCATTAACATTTTCTATACCACTATGTATTGTAGCTAAATCCGATGCAATTGTTCGGTCTTCGCCTAATTCTAAATTATTTATATTTGCTCTAATGAGAAAATCAGCAACTTGGTTGGTTTTGCCTTTAATATACTCGATATCAAAATCGTATTCATTGAGTTTTATATTCCACCTTTGTAGTTTTATATTTGGCTCTTTTAAGGAGTAGTAGTGGACGGTGATTAGTTTGAATAACAAATTTTCCCCCATATAGATATGGCCTAATATATTTAGTTGCCCAGGCAATTGCCAGAAGTTCTTTTTTTATTGTACTATAATTCAATTCATGTTTGTTAAGTGTTCTGGAACTAAATGCAACTGGGTGTCCATTCTGAGATAACACGGCACCTAAAGATCCATTGCTTGCATCGGTTGTTAGAACAAACATTTTTTTAAAGCTCGGATAAGCAAGAACTGGATTTGTACATATGAGTTTCTTAAGTTTATTAAAGCTGTAAATATACAATTGTTCATTAGTTCCAATGATTGATCCCTTTTTTAGTTTATTAATCATGGGTAACGCTACTTTATCTTTTATAAATTTCCGATAAAATCCAGTTAATCCCAAGAAAGAACGAATTTGTTTAACTGTTTTTGGAAGGGGTATTTTTTGAATGGCATCAATTTTAATCGGATTAGGTTTAATACCATTAACCGTTATTATGTGCCCCAAATACTCAGATTCTCGCTTTAAGAAATTACATTTGTCGATTTGTACTTTGAGATTATATTCTGATAATCTTTTGAATATTTTTTTTAAAGAAATCATATGTTCTGTCAACGATGTTGAAAATACCAAAATATCATCCAGATATCATCATCCTTTGAAATGATGCTGGAGCATTTTTCAAGCCAAAAGGCATACAAGTAAACTCATAATGTCCAGTATGTGTTGAAAATGCAGTTTTGTGTCTATCGTCAGCTAAAATAGGGATTTTTTCGCGAGATCTAATGCAGAAAAATATTGGGAATTGCCTAGCTTAGAAAAAAGGTCCTCGATGTTTGGAATTGGGAACTTGTCCTCTATAGTTATATCATTTAATTTTCTGTAATCTATAACTATCCTCCATTTTTGTTTTCCCGAGTTGTCCAACTTCTTGGGAACTACCCAAATCGGGGAATTGTAAGGACTGCAAGACTTTGTACTGATTCCAGATTCAAGCATTTCATTAATTCGAATTTAAACTTCTCTCTTGTGGATTTCGGGAAATCGATATGAGATGTTGATATTTACCAACTGATGTAAGTTTATCGCCATCATTATAAAAAACTGTTTTGAAATTATTTAATAAAGCTATTAGTGAAGTTTGCTCTTCATGATTCAAATTATTTATTTTTAACTTTTCTTTCAAAACATCAATTTCCAATTTTCGAAAATGTATATCATGTGTAATTAATTTAAAATACAATTTATCGTGTTCGCTTATTTCCTTTTGTGATTCGGCAAATATTAACGAACATTTAGCATCATTAGTAATAAGTAATTTTTGTGCAAAATCGATTTTTGCACCAAGAGGTTTTAGAATATTACACCCTATTATTCCGTCAAAATCATTTAACATGTCGGCTTCAATTAAATCTATTGTTGTGTGAGGTTTGGTAAATTCTTTACAAAGTGGAATTGTTATTTTTGAGTCTGCATATGATTTTGACGAAATAGTATTGAGGATTAATGGTGCATTTATTTTTGTTTTGAATGAATTGTGAAAAAGTCCTTTTTTAATAATTGAAGTACCTGAACCAGAATCTATCAAAAATTTAAGAGGAGAAGTGTTTGTTGTATTTATTATGCAGGGAAGTGATCTTCCGTTACCAATTGAAAATTTTAGTGTTGAATACTATTGTCAACTTCCATAGGATTTTGTTTAATATTTTCCGATCGCTCTCTTGCTTGTCATCATAATCATTTCGCTGTCCATAAAAATTTGTAGCATTATTTCCTTTAAGGTTTCGTTTGCCATTGAAATTCCTATACAAATGATGTGAATTCGACGAATTCACATTTAGGTTTTGCGGGATATTTTTTTCGAAATTATAACACTTTGGATTATACTGCTCAGATGATAGAGATTGCAAACTATTTTTCTCATGTTCACATTTTGAATAAGAAAATCTGCTTCTATAAGAATTTGTTTTGCTTTTATCAGCATTTCTTGCATTTAAAATAAGTTTAGGAGAACTAGGTAATTTTGATACAAAAATATTAAGAACCATTTTTTCATTTCTTTCACAACTATACCACTCATCTTTAGTTTCAACACTACATTTTAAATTAAGTTTTGTTAAAAACCCAAGCAAATATTCATACAAACTACTTATACTAGATCTAAAGTCCGCAACTTTAATTTTATTTATTAAAGACTCAATACTTTCCGAAATATTAAAGTTATTACGAGAATGTTTGTCACAGTTTCCCAATTTGAAGGATTGTTGCTATTAATAATTGTTAAATTAGCATTACCTACAATTTTACTCCAGATTCTGATGTCAAATAGATTAAGGAATTGTGGCTCAACATATTTGCGAACTTCATCAACATGTTTGCTAAAATTATTAAGCTCATCCGGTTTTCCATCGTAATTTGGGATGCTTGCAATAAAATCAAAGATATTTGCCATTTTGCTTAAAATTTTTTTTGAATTTCCAATAAATTAAGTTTTTGCTTGTCGGTTCGCCCGACTGCGCCAATTAAGTTATTAAATCTTATCTCAAGAAATAAGATTTATTTATTTTTTTAAATAAGTAAATTTTTTTTATAAAATATTATTTAAAAAATATTTATGTTTTATTTATTTGGAAGTCAAATTGGAGTTGAACAAAAAAATTGTATTAAAAATAAAGCATGGTACAATTATCAGGTATATGCAAATCGAATTCATTACAACAAAGCATCTTTTTGTGAAACATAATGTCAAATATAAGGCGAATTAATCAATTCGCTTTCCTGATATAAAATAATATGTAAACAAAATTAATTTTATTCATTGTTGTGTTTTAAAATATCAAAGTGCTGATGTAAGTATTGATTGTAGCAAAATTTATGAAATAAAATAAGACAAAATTTATATTTTAAGAGACACAGACGTGTTGTGGGCGTCCAAGAAGCTCAGACACTCTACAGTTTCTCAAGAATCCGAAAAGGTAAGTGTGTGATAGATATAAGCATCTTCCGGAAAATTTTAAGTGGCAGACAGTGCTTGGAATTGATTCAGGACAAGCATTGTTTGCACTCATCATTTTTCCTGCAGAAGTACATAGCTTTGTGGCATTTTCAGTAGTAAATTATCATATTATTAGTTTACATTTGATTATGGATCAATAGGGGTTTGCATCAGTGAAATACTGTCCGACGATGGAAGTCAAATGAATATAGTTTGAGAAGAGAGCAGAAATGGAATATGTTTAATGATTTCAGGTAATATTTTTGTTCTGTTTATAACTCTTCACCTTTATTAAAACAATTTATTTCTTTACTTTGTCAGCAAACAAAGCAGTTCGTAAAATTGTACCAGCTACCGGCGGTGGTACGAAACCATATCGTTTTCGTCCTGGTACAGTAGTTTTGAATGAAATTTGTCGCTATCAAAATAGTACTGATTTGTTGATTTGCAAATTGCTCGTAAAATTGTTGAAGACCTTTAAATTGATTTGCGTTTCCAGAGTTCTGCTATAATGGCTCTTCAGGAAGTGAAGCTTATTTGGTTGGTCTCTTCCTAACTACCAATTTCTGCACCATCTATATACGCTTGGCCAGAAGAATTTGTGGCGAACGAGCTTAAATATTGGCTGATGACAATAATTACCCCTACTACCATGGTACAAGATGTTATAACCATTTTTAAAAACAATCGGGTTTATTCTTACAAATATTAAATAACTAAAAATATTGTTTATTTTGAAATCAATGAATAAAAATTTAAATTAATAAAAATTTCAACTTTATATTTAAAAATTTCAAACAACCAAAACATAGTAAACAGAAAACAAATATGCGGCGAATTTAAGAAATTTTGACAATCAGCTCACTATCACCTGTGCTGATGCATATACCTGTTTATTGTATTGAAATATGTCCAATTATGGAAATGACATAAAACGAAAACAGTTACAACACAAGCGGATAGAAGGGCTATTATAAGAGCTGCCTTAAATTCGAGCGATTCTGCTGCAAGATTTAGGCAAAAATTGGGTATAGCAGCTGTCGTAAACACTGAAGGTGAATAATTCGAAGTGCTAAACATTCAAAAAGATTAAAAGTTAAAAAACGCCATCGCTAAATGCCGTTCGTAAATCGAAACGGCTGTAGTTTGCAAGGGAACACATGAGAAATAAAAATGAATAGCATCGTGTAGTTTTCTCAGATGAGAAAAAGCTTAACATAACATATAAATACGATGGTGAGACATGCAGAGCTATGAAAGAATACAGTAATGAGTTAAAAAGACTAGTACACAAACAACAACAACTTAAGTTTCTTCTAACATGCAGAAAATTTGGTATTATTCCCAATCAATATTCAACAGCAAAAGTAACAAACCTTTTCCAATGCCGGAATATAAACAAAATAGAACAGAATTTTCACACAAAAATACTGAATGTTGAAATATTACAAACGAACACAGATTTAAAGCTAATTAAAAGAAAATTAGACCATCTTAAAATAGGGGCTGACTTCATAAATGCAGTTTGCATTGTAACATTGCAAAGAAAAATGTTTACAAGGCAAAGTAATATTGTATGGCAACACTGCTTTGTAAAATAATGCGGTGACATTTTAGTATATTTATGAACGCATAAATTGACAAAAGTTTTGTTCCTGGAGTAAAAGTTTTTAACTTTATGTGTATTTAAATGGATCTCCAGAAATCTTGTGCTATTCTTTTGAATACTGCCTTCGAATTGGATGGCAAAAGGAATAAAAACATTACTTTGATTAAAAATATTTTAAATAAAACGAAGCGTCGCCGTGTTGCATTGTTGAGAAGACAAGACTCAAGACGAAGAACCCCTAAAAATTTGAATTTTTGTGAAACTATCGCAAATATGCAGGATGACGTATTTTTTTCTCATTTTCGGATGAAGAAAAGTACATTCGAGGTATTAAAATATCCAATTATATTACTTTAAAAAACTAATTAAACTTTTAAATGTAAGAAATTACAGAATGCGATAAAACCCTTTTGGAATCCATCTACACTTGGACGTATTGGAATATCATTACAAAAAGCTCTACAAATAACAATCTGGAAACTTAGCAACAACTGCTCTTTCAGAGATGTCAGTGATCGCTTTTGTGTGGCAAATGGTCTTGCATACAAGGTGTTTGTCAAAATAATAAAAATGATATGCCGCTTGAAGAAAGATGTCATAAAGTTCCCAAAAACTGCATCTGAGCAAAGGCAAACGAGTGAAGAGTTCTCAAACCTTCGACACAATCCTTTCCCCTTTGTATTAGGATGCATAGACGGAACACATATTCCGATTTCGCAGCCAATCAAAGACGAAATTAGTTATCGCAACAGAAAGGGAACTTACTCTATTATTGCCCAAGTAAAATAATATTTTTTCATCTGAGGATGTTTTTATTACCTATATGATTTTTTGCAGGCCATTGTAGACAGTCGTAAGAGGTTTATAGATGTATTTATCGGATGCCCAGGTGCATGTCATGACTCAACAGTTTGGCAAATGAGCTTTATTAGAAAAGCTATAATAAACAAGGAAATAAATATTTCTTCCAATTGCCATTTGTTGGGCGATGGAGGGTATCCATTAGAGACGTTCCTTATGGTGCCTTACCGTGACAACGGATTTTTAACGCCAATGCAATCGAAATTTAACACAATTCTGAGTTCAACTCGAGTTGTTGTGGAACAGGCATTCGGTATATTAAAAAAGAAGTTTAGAATACTAAAGTACATTGAAGTTCAACGTGCACACATGCCAAAGTTAATAACGATGGCATGCATGATCCTTCATAACATAATTATTGATAATGAAGGCAACATAGACGATGAAATAGTAGAAGAAGCAAACACTGAACCTCAAATCGAGGAAGCGACTTTGTCAGGACAAAGAGAGGCAAAAGCAAAAAGAGATGCATTAGCAACATTATTTTCGGCCTAATATCAAAAAATTTCGTTAAATTAAAAGATATACTTGTTATTTTACGTTTAAATGAAATCAATTCATAAAAAAAAACTTAAATAAAAACAAAAATTAACAGAAAATTCATTTTTCAAATTATCAGGTAAAAAGTATTTGTCTTAAATTAAAAATAGATAAAAGTTAATTTTTTTCTATAATTTTCTGGAATAAGGTACGAATTTGCTTCATCTCGGCTAATTTTTCTTTCTCCAGTGCTAGTTTTTCTGCCTCCAAGTCCAAAAGTTTTTTCATTGTTCTGGCATCAGCCTCAGATTCCTTGTTTAAGAAATCCAGGATATCGCACCGCTTTCTTTTTGTTGCACTTCTAGGAGCAGAAATATCTGGAGAAGATTCATCAACATTATGCAACGTGGGGGTATCAGATGTTGATGGCCCATCACTTAAGTCTTCCATTAATGTTTGAAAGGAACTTTCGATCATTTCACTAGGTACCAGAACGCTACTACGACTGCCGAAGACCTCATCCAACATTTCGAAAAATTCCCAGTTTGTAGCGGCCTCCCCAGATGTGTTGTTGCGCTTTTTTATTCTTTTGTATGTTCCCATTATATTTACAAAACATCTTGTGGTTTCATCTTTAGTAAATGGAAAAGTGCTATCAATTTCCTTGATATCCCGCATTATTTGTTCCCAAATTGTGTTTCTTTTCCTTTTTTTTTGCGGTGAAATCTGGCTCACGCCTCAAACGCACTTCTATGAGTAGCTTTTTTCTTTCGTGATTCCATTTTTTTCACTATGTACAAAAAATTGTATGTTAAATCACATATTTATATTAAATTAAATTTAAATTACCACAAATCTGCCATTTCTACCACAAAATTTAATTATTTATCACAAAATTGTTTTGCCGCCATTAAAGAATGTACTTAAATGTTTACAAAGAATCACAAATAAAAACCATGCAAGAAATTGTCAAACAATGCGCATTGAAAAGTGTTGCCATGCAATTATGAACATTAGGCATTGCCAAAATTAATTTTACTGTTTTTATGAACATCATGCATTGCCAGGTTACATTGCAAACTGCATTTATGAAGTCAGCCAGGAGTACAGAATTTTATCTCAACACACGGTTTTGAAGAATTTACAAAAAACCAGAGCGTAAGGGCCAAATATATAAGAGAAAACAAAAAAGAAAAACAAATAAATAAATTAAATACACTTAAAGCGGAATATTTTATCAGAATCTTTTGGTTTGAAAATAAAACCAAAATAGAAATACCTTGGGAAATCCAATGGCTTTTGTCCTTGTGGAAAAAATTTGTTTTACCGATTAATAGACAAAACTTTTCACCACTGGAGATGAAAATATTAATGGAGACAAGGAGATGATAAGGACCAGTCTAGCTAAAATGATAACATTTTTTAAAAGATATATAAAAAAACAATCCTCGGGAAAAATTAATTTTAGCTATTTTTGAAAAAAGAAATAAATTTCTAGAGACATAAAGGTATCGTAATAACACAAGCTAACAAGGGAAATAAAACAGTTGCACTTTGTTAAGAGGAATATAACACTAATATGAAATATTTGCTGGAAGACAAAACAACATATAGAAAAATAAGAACAGCCCCCACTACATTACTAATTAAAAATAACAATAAAATAGTAATAGAGTATAAAGGGAGTATTTAGATAGTTTGAAAATATGCAAACTAATTTGTTCCGCAGGCAATGCTCGGAGAATTTATGGACTTCCAAAAATACATAAAGAAAACATGCCTTTACGACCTATAGTCTCATCAATGCAACTCCCCTGCTACTAATTAAGTAAACACATAGGACAAATTCTTAAACATATAATTTCAACGAAATATAATGTTAAGAAGTCTTTTGAGCTGAAAAACGGCTTCAAAGAATAGACCTAGAAGATAATGATTTGATAGTTTCTTTCGACGTAATTGTCCTTCTTACTAACATCCCAATAAGTACAGCCTTACGCAACATGAATGATAAATGGGACTATATTAAAGAAAACACAATAATTAGACGTTCGAAGTTTTTAGAAATCCTGAAATTTTGCCTATACGACAATAATTACTTCATATACGAGAATGACATATATAGCGAAATCTTCGGCATGCCAATGGGAAACCCTCTTTCACCCACAATTGCAGATATCATATTAGACAAATTACTAGACGTAGCACTAGCTGAATTAGAACTCCAAAACATTCATATTAAATACATAACTAAATATGTAGATGATATCCTAGCCATTATACACATTGACCACAAGGATAAAATACTAGAAACACTCAACAAATTCCACCCAAAGATTAAATTTACCATTGAGATAGAAAAAAAACACGGCGAATTACCTTATCTTGACACGAAATTACACAAAATTGGAAATAAAATAATATTCGACTGGTATACGAAAAAGTCATCATCCGATAGAATGAACTTTAATACTACACAACCTAAACCACAAATCATAAATACAGCAAAGAATTTTATGCAAAGAGTATTGGACATTAGCGATAAACAATTTCATACAGGATTGATCAAATCCCTTATAAAATCCTATAAGCACACATTACATTACAGATAACAAACGACACAACCACAACCAAGAAAAGCGGTTTTTCGGTATTACATATATTCCCGGCCTTACTGACAATAAAACAATTAAAACAACAATAGATAAAAATCATATAAATTTCGCATGCAAACGCAATAAAACATTAAATACAATATTCAAAAAAACAAAAACCCCAATAGAAAAAGTACAACAAAGTAATGTAGTGTATGAAATACCATGCAAAGGTAATGATGCAAAAAGCTGTAATATGTTATATATTGGCACAACAAAAAGAAATCTGGGAACAAGAATAAGCGAACATAAAATGATATAAACAAACACAGAGGGAATACTGCTCTCTCACAATACGTAATACAAACACAACACAAACCAGACTTGGACACTATAAGAATATTGGATAAAATAAACAACACCAAGAGAAGATAACAGAAAGCTTAAGAATTCAACACAAAATAAACAAAACAATGAACATCAAAAAGTCACGAATAACTTAAGCACCAGTTATAAGATTGCAATCACACAACATCTGTGCTTTTAATATGTGATGTTAATATTTTCTAGTGGCTACTATATTCCCCTGACCTAAATATCATAGAAAATGTAAGGGGATTACTTTCTCGAAACGAGTCTGGTAGACGAATGAAACAAAAGAAGCTTTGATTGAAGGAATTACAAATCTTGGTCGAAAATTTCGTTACCATTAATTGACAATCCTTATACCTCGCATTCAAATCGTACTTTTGAAGTTATATCGAATAAAGGTGGATATAATATTATTAAATCATTACCAAAACATTGTAAAAATCTCGATAAATAAAATAAGTCTAACATAAAAAACATTTTTTGTTGAACCTATTCAAGTGTTTCGAATTAGGCTGACGAGGAAAACCCTGACCAAAGACTCTGCAATATAAAGATGTTGCACTTCCACACATTGATTTGCCGGTAGTAAAATGTTAATGGGATTTATGATAGTGACCATTAAAGAGAGTAAAAAGTTTTTACTCTGAACCAGAGAAACTTGTGGAGAGAAATATCAAAGGAGAGAATACTTTAAGGCATACAGATGTACATACATATGTATGTTTGTGCTTCTATGTATTTTTAATTTATTTATTTTTCATAAAACATGTACATATGTGAATAAGAAAATGAGCTTAACAATTGTTTGTATTAACGTAGGGTAAAGAAAATGTATTTTATTTGTGTAGAAACAAATATATATCGACTCGCACCGAAGTGCAATATCTGATGCTATTTTTGAGGACTACTTTCAACTTCGTAAAATAAAATATCCATAGTATTTAAATCCAAATTACTTTATTGGCAATAAAATATATTACAAAAAAGTAGTTTCCTTTTGCAATGATTTAAAATTTAACCTTCTGAGCTCTAGATGATATGTACTTATAGATCTCCCATGAAGAATGCTCACGTAGTAAAGTTATTGTAAGAAGATTAAGCATTTCTATTCTATGTACAAAAAATTTTTTTTTAAAACTTTTCGACATATAACGAGTGATTTTTTTGCTATTATCTTTTTGGCAACACTAGTTTTGACAGCTCGCGCACGTTTTGTATCTTGTGTCACTGTCAAACATCTTCAGTTTGGTCTATAATTTAATCATGAATCGTCTTACAAACGAACAACGCTTGCAAATTATTGAATTTTATTACCAAAATGCGTGCTCTGTTAAGAAAGTTCATCGCGCGCTTCTTCCATTTTATTCTTTAGTTTTGTCATTTAACGGATTTTGCTTATTAAGGTTATAACAAAAATTACTATTCATAAACGTTAAATAACGCTATTTTAACATATAAACGCTTTTGTCAATTTTGCCTTTTTATGATGGCAACTTCGTCGCAATTACATGTCTAGTGATGCACACAGCTACAATTCATTATTAAAGTAGTTGGCCAAATTTAAAAACTATTATATGAAAAATCTTAAAAACTACCTAAATATATTTCAAAATATAATTTTAAAACCAATAATTTATAAACAGAAATAAAAACTTTTATAGAAAACTTGTTCAAAAAGAGTTTGTTTTCCCAAAAACTAGGCAAGTAATTAGATACCCACTAATGAATCGCATTTGTTTATGCATCACTATTCTATTGTCGCAGTATTTTTGTGTGATTTTTAATAGAATAAGATTGTTCTCACAAAAAAAACGTATAAAATAAAAAACTTATAAAATGGTTAACATTCTTAATTCTTAATAAAATACATATATATGTAGAGTTTGATTTTAATAGCCAGCAGTTTTAATTACTACAACTTGTTAGGTGAACCGAATTTGTGTTTTTAAGACGGAAGAAAATCTATTTATATACATATGTATGATGTTTATTTGTTTGTATGTACCTTAGAGTTAATTGGCACTCTGGCATGATTAAACGTTTCTTATGCCACGCCCCTTTCACGCCCCATTTCGTATAAGATACTTTTTATTTTTACCGCCAGGATGTGGAAATTAAAGTAAATGGTTTACCAAAAGAGAACGAAAACCTAAAGGGAACTACTACACAGGAAAAAAGTAGCGGGTGATATGCTAGTACTTTAGAAATTGAAAAACAATTCGAAAAACGAGTGAAAAAAATTTCGTAAGGTTTATTCATTTCTTAAATCAAAACTTTTTAAATGCGTTATAATTTTACAAGATCATTATATTTTTAAATTTGAATACAAGGATTTTAAATTCTATACATTAATAAACAATACCGCCACTAGTGACTCGACTGTTTATAAACCAATTTTCAAAATTCCTTTTTGTTTTTAACAGGGTCTACTAACTACTTGGAAACCGTGAAATAAAAGCAGTCGAGTTTGTCTCTTAAAAATGAATTAGATGTTTTTTATTTTCTAAGTCAAAACACTCTCACTTGGTAAATTATAATTTTCGTCAATAGCAATATTGTGTAGTAAGGCTAAGGCAACAATTAGCGCTTTTCCATTTGAAAGACTGTCTGTCAAACCGTCTAATAAGCACCGAAATCGCAGTTTCCAAACGCCGCACAGTGGCACATTTTGTGAATTGGCGGTCAAAATTATATAACTTTTGACTGGGTTGAAATTTTTTAATTAAATTTTTTGTTGGATAGAAGACACCTTAAGCTTCAATTTAATGTATTAACTTTTTGTTTTACCATAAATTCTAAGAAAATCTTTTTATTCCAAATAAAATATAATTTCTTTTATAAATTTTCAATATTTATTGTGTTTTTTTTGCTATAACTATTAGTGAAAATTTCATCTAAGTATGTCTCCTGTTCATCTTCAAGGAGCTATTTGGCGTCTTTTCCATGGTGGTGGAATTCCTTTTTTGTCGAATGCTGGAGATATATGGATCAGAAGTGCACAGTAAAATATTAAAGAAGTCTTCATTGGTACTATATCTTTCTTGTGTTGTGCTCGCGAAAATATCTATAATCTTTGTTCCTTTTTTCTTGTGTTTCTTCAGAAAGATCCCCAATCGGCAGCATATTGCGTTGAATAATGTTTTCCCCATGATATAGTATTTTATGGAATGTCGATGGCATATTCCTCCAATCATATTTTTCGTTGTATAGTTACGCTGTTTCATTAGCATACTGACCAATTTTTCTTGCATTTGCCTTTTTATTGCATGATATTACTTGCAGTATGATTTTTTAGCGTTTTATTAATTCAAAATCTTCTCTTGTAATAGATGCAGCAGTTTCAGGATCAGAAAAAATTTTTCCTGCTGTGTTGCCATCATTTGTGTTTCCTTCTCCTTGATTTGGATGATCGATCAGTAAACCCAATTCTAAATATTTTTCTTGTACGTGTTTTTTTTTGTCTCTCTTTTGGCTTTATTTTCGCCACTATTTCGTACTGTTCCTTTAAAATCTAAATCATAGCTTAGCTTTAATATGTATTCCATAAATCGAATTTTAGCATGGAGTGGGGACAAACCAAACGCATAAGCTTCTTGGAAAGTAGTGTCCTCTGTTGGATGTTGACATAATTGGCTTGCAGTTTTTTTGCAAATAGTACAGCTCGAAGATAATTTTGATTCAGTTATGACCTGTGCAAATTTTCCACCAATCATTGTAAGTAACATTTGGTAATTTATTTCAATCTCTTGATCGTTAAGTATCAAAGTTATCGGTTGAAGTTTATCTATTTGCTGTTTAAGTTTAGATACTTCTTCTAATATTACATCCTTCGTTTCCTTCTTAAAAGCAAATTTAATTGGTCTGCAATATTTTGTTGACTAAGGTATTTCGTTTTTCCATATGTCAATATCGGTTTCTTTGCTAGTAGATGGCTCAAAATTAATGTTATTTGTTTTTAGTCTTAACGGAACAAAAGATATCATAAATAAATAAGTCAGAATCTGATATATTTTCTGCATTAAGCTGCTTATATCGCTTTTGTCCAGAAGATCCATCTCATCCTCATTTAGAAATTAGTGGTAGGCTACAGTCACCAAGCTTTTTAATATTATCTACGTCCAATGATTTAACAATCTTTCCACAGTATGATTTAGTATGTTTTGAAATACCACCTCTTCTGAACTTTCTGTAGTGTTTACAGAATTTTGTGGTGGTAAACAATCTTTTTTAGTTAAAACAAAATCTCTATATTCTGGATATATGGAGCAATGTTTTCCAATTGCCCGCTTTCGCAATTCCACATACTGATATTTTGTTAGCTTTAAGTCCAGAAATATTGAAAATGCTTCTTCAGATGTAAATTTTTTATCATCGGTTGATGTTGAAATGTTATTTAAAATCCTTTTCACACGCTTGGGGCTCGCTTTCATTACATTTTCTATTATATCGTATCTTTAATTATTTAATTAACGTATCTTTAATTATTTCTTCAGCAAATTCTTCATTAATGCTTTGCAGCTTTCGTCTTCGGGACCTTTCACTACATTCCTCAAGTGGTCTGGGAGGTAGGCCCACATTTGCTGGTTTCGCTTTCAAATACAAGTTCGCTTGTAAGCCATTGTTTGTTGCAGTTAAACATTTTTTCCTTATTTCTATAACATTCATTATACCGTTTATTTAATTGCGTTAAAATTTCACTAATTTTTTTTAAATGGTCGCACAACTCAGAATAAGTGTCTTTTAAAATGTGTAATATAACATCGTTTTTGTTTTTTTGCTCAAAATAAATTTTAGAAAGATCTTTATAACTGAACTTAGCCATCGTTTTGACAATACTGACTATCTTTATTAATTTTGTCTGTTTTTATACACATCAAGTTTTCTTGAATCATGTATGTGTTTAAACGAGAGAGAGGAAAGAAGAGCAGTACGGACATGCTTGTACCGACAATTTACATCAATTCTCTTTTGTTATTTCATTCTCATATTGAAGAAAACCTGATGTGTCTATCGTATTTTAACCTTTATATGAGCAGCAGCTACCTGGGTACACAATAAAGTTATAACAAAAGGTCGAATATATCAGTCCAAATACAACTCATGTACCTACCCCCGCTTATATGTAACTATACATTTTTTATGGCATAAATTACAAAAATGCATTATAATAACAGTCTTTTATTATACCCTTTTCATTAATAAAACTTCTTTGAAAAAAAGAAAAACATACACACAATACACATGTAGATATACCGCACTCCCATACCTAAAATATCCGACATGCAAGCAGTAAAGTCATTGTAGTTCCTGGAGACGCAAATATAAATTTAAAAAATGAGCATATAATAACAGCTCAAAGTACGTACTATAACACGTTATGTCATTTTACGAAGTTTTTCGCAGAAAAAAAGTTGGGTTCCACTGAACACCGAGATTTGGGTATATTTTGGACCTTTATTGCAATGTCCAAATCTGAGACTCGAGCAAAATAGGGCACGATTTTTTTAAACTATTTCATAAGTTAAGAAATGATATTGTGTGAAGAAAAAAATTTTGTTAAGATATATAAAACCAAGAAAGTTATGCCCACTTGAAGTTCAAAAATTTTCTAAAATATTTTGAATTTCAGCTTCTCTTAAAAAAAAGCGCGTTTTTGATCACCCTATTCGAAAAGAAATAATCGAAATAAAAACTTACATTTCTGCATTTCGAGGTTCCTATGGGTTTACTTTTATATAAAAAAAAATTAAATCGGTGACCGTTTTTTTAATCGGGACGAGTTTTGGCCGCCATCTCTTCAAATGTGCCACTGTGCGCCGAAGCAAAGTTCGACGGTGTTTCTAGTACTTATATGTGCACCGTATTTAATCTCATTTTCATTTTGAGGCTTAGATAGTGGAGTAAATAAGTACGGGAGCAAATTGTTTCCAGAGTCTCCCAATAATCGACCTTTGAATTCTCCATTTTCAAATTGTTCTTTGATGGTAGATTCGTTAAAAATGCGGCTATCATGAGTACTCCCCCTCCATCTCGCAATGTCAATGATTTTCAGTGTCGCATCACAAATGACCTATGTACATGTAACACGTTTAAGTACATCAAACAGATTAATAAATCTGTCAAAAATATATAACTTTTGAACAGATTGGAATTTTGATAGGTGTTTTTTTTTTGTTTACTAGGTGAGACTATAGGCTTTAAGTTAAAGTATAAACCTTTGAAATCGAGTAACTAAAAAAATAGTTATGATGGATTTAGAACTCAGTTTAGTTTTTTGCTATTTTCGGTACAAAAGTGAAGTATTGAAACTTCTTATAAAAATTTGTTTTACACACAACATGATATTTTAAGTCAAGACTTATATATATTCAAATATTAAAATTTTGTCGGAAAGTGCCAAGCTTTAGCCCCTGTAAAATTTTTTGTACTAAAGGTCGAAGGCTCATTTTTTGAACAATTTTAAATTAAAATTTAGTTCATTAAGTAGCATAAGCAATAAAAAAAATTGATTAAATTTATTTTAGATAAAAATGTTTTAATGAAGAAGACGTAAGTTTCTATATTCTATAAGTTTAAAATGGACATTATATGTAAACTTTTATTTGAAATTTGTAAATTTAAAATTGTGAAATGTATGTTTGGAATCTTAAAACGATAAATATAACGATTTATTTGCGATATAATTATTTTTTTTAAGAATTTTAATAACCATATCTGCTAATTAGCCTTGATTTTCATCTTCTAGAAGTAGTTTAGCTTCTATATCTAATTCAATAGAGTTGGTTTTTGTCGAATATTGGACATATAGGAATCTGATGAGCATAATAAAACAGTAATCAGATCTTCATTAGTACAACTTCTGGAAATATTTCTTGTTCGCGAAAAAATCTGTAGTCTTTATTTCTTTTTTTTCCGCTTCTTCATATAGATCTCCTATTGGCAGCATATTGTGTTTAATTATTTGCTATCCATGGTACAAAATTTTATGGGCAGTTGATGACATAGACATCCATGAGAATTTTTCAATATTAAGTAAAGCTATTTTTTTTGCGTATTCTCCAAATTTTTTTGCATTTATCTTTC
This sequence comes from Linnaemya vulpina, assembly GCA_963675445.1. Taxonomy (NCBI): domain Eukaryota; kingdom Metazoa; phylum Arthropoda; class Insecta; order Diptera; family Tachinidae; genus Linnaemya; species Linnaemya vulpina. Next base: position 55,671,763 of record OY776277.1, read on the forward strand.
TCTTGCATGCTAGAACTTGTAATATAATGTTGAATCAGCTTATTAGTTCCAAATCTACACCTGTGATACGTGCTGCAGTTTCTGGATCGGAAAAAAATCTCCTTGCAGTATTTCCATCATTTGTGTTCCATAAAACTTATTATCGGAAGAGGGGACAATCCAAATTCGTAAGGTGCCTTAAAACTATCATCTTCTGGAATGGGATTGCTTAATTGACTTGATGTCTTTTGGCATATAACGGAGCTTGACGATGCTTTTGCATCAGTCAAAGTTTGTGTAACTTTTTTTAAAATTTACTTTGATTTCCTGGCCATCAACTGTAAATACAGCAGGTTGAAGGATATGAATTTTATCTTTTATTTTTGGACTTCTACAATTATGACCTCATTTGTTTCTGTTTTGAATGTAAATTTTATTGGTCTGCAATACTTTGCTGATGAGGGTATTTCATTTTTCCATACATCAATTTCCTTTGCTCTGCTGGTTGATGGCTCTAACCCGGTATAACTTTTTGTTAAGCGCAATGGAATGAAAGATACCATAAATACCTTATACTGATTTTTAGATAATTTCAAAATCAAGAAACGAAAACGTATACACGCGCACATATGACAGAAGCGAAGGCCACAGCCTAAACAATAGAAGTGTACCCATGCACCTTTGAAGCATCGTTTTTCCAGGAATTTCCCTTTTAAATTTTAATGGGATTTTGGTTTAATGGCTGTTGCAGGACTTCTACCTGCAACAGTGCTTGTTATAAGTCAATGGCTTTTGCCATAATTTGTTGAAATATGTTCTTTATTAGAGGCAGTTGTGAATATCAACATATTCCAAAAAAAATCTTTTTTAAATCTTTATCATAAGGGTTAATTAAATTAAAAACCAAAATACTTTTCCATCTGAAATCCGTTTTTCATAAAAACCATCTGATAAAAAAATAATTCAAAATTGAGCACAACAGGATATGCATTTTTTACTCTAAAAATATTTGACTTTGCGTCAAAAAAATTGCTCTGGTGCTCACGGTCGGATCGTGCCGGGTATACAATGGGGTATACGGGTGTAGAGGAGAGTTCAGATTATAAGATAGTACTAGTCTATAAACGAACTTTTAGGAACTTTAGAAGTTATGCTCTATTAAGTGAGAGGATTTAAAAAAACTTGAAACTTGAGAAAAAAAAATTTAAAAAAAATTAATTTCAAAAAGTTTTAAACATTTTTTTTTGCCACAAGCTGGGCAATTATAAAAAATATAGCTTGTTTGGAAATCTTTTAAAACAAAAAAAGTTATAGATGCTTAAAAATTAAAAACTTATTAAGAAATTTCTCATTTCAGCAAAAATTATGAAAATTCACATTTTGAATCACCCTGTTCACGGTGATATATTTAAAATATAGTTTCAATTTTTTGGTTCCCGAGGTATACAAGTGTCTACTTTCGAATGAACTTTTACATTTTACAATTGGTGATAGTAAAAAAAATGAGTTTTGGCCGCCTACTCGCGAAATGGTCCACTGTGCGGCGTGTAACGAATTTTGTTTTTTCTGTGTATAGGCTATAAAAGACATTGTTCCGTTGGAGGGCAGTTTCTTGTAAAAAGATTAAGTAGTGGAGGTCAGCAACAAAGAATGATAGCAAAAATGGTCGGAAGATTTCAGTATCTTCTGTCCAATGCCTTAGCAGTTCAAAAAAATACAAAAAAAAGACTTGGAAATTACTTTAATTTTTAAATGGGGATGTGATGGTCAAAGACATTACAAGCAATGTAACGCCGAATGAGATACTGACTTGTTTATTGTATCTTTCGTTCCATTAACAAAAAGTTATACCGGGTTAGAGCCATCAACCAGCAGAGCAAAAGAAATTGATGTATGGAAAAATGAAATGCCCTCATCAACAAAGTATTGCAGATTAATGACGTTTACATTCAAAAAAGATACAAAAGAGGTCAGAATTGAAGAAGTCCAAAAATAAAAGATCTACTTGATTTCCTTCAACCTGCTGTATTAACAGTTGATGACCAGGAAATCGAAGTAAATTTAAAAATGTGTCTTACAATGATTGATGAAAAAGTTACACAAGCTTTGACTGATACAAAAGCATCGTCAAGCTGCGTTATATGCCAAAAGACATCAAGTCAATTAAGCAATCCCATTACAGACGATGATAGTTTTAAGGCACCATAGAATTTGGATTATCCCCTCTTCATGCGAGAATAAGTTTTATGGAACATAGAAGGAAACACAAATGATGGAAATACTGCAAGATGTTCTTCAGATCCAGAAACTGCAGCATGTATCACAGGTGTAGATTTGGAACTAATAAGGCTATTCAACATTATATTACAAGTTCCAGCATGCAGCAGAAAAGATGAATGCAAAACAATTTGGAGAATACGCAAAAACAAATAGCTATACTTTATATTGAAAAATTCTCATGGAGGTCTATGTCATCAACTGCCCATAAAATTTTGTACCATGGATAGCAAATAATTAAACACAATATGCTGCCAATAGGAGATCTATCTGAAGAAGCGGAAAAAAAGAAATAAGGACTACAGATTTTTTCGCGAACAAGAAATATTTCCAGAAGTTGTACTAATGAAGATCTGATTACTGTTTTATTATGCTCATCAGATTCCTATATGTCCAATATTCGACAAAAACAAACTCTATTGAATTAGATATAGAAGCTAAACTACTTCTAGAAGATGAAAATCAAGGCTAATTAGCAGATATGATTATTAAAATTCTTAAAAAAAATAATTATATCGCAAATAAATCGTTATATTTATCGTTTTAAGATTTCAAACATACTTTTCACAATTTTAAATTTACAAATTTCAAATAAAAGTTTATATATAATGTCCATTTTGAACTTATAGAATATAGAAACTTACGTCTTCTTCATTAAAACATTTTTATCTAAAATAAATTTAATCAATTTTTTTTATTGTTTATGCTACTTAATGAGTTAAATTTTAATTTAAAATTATTAAAAAATGAGCCTTCGACCTTTAGTATAAAACATTTTACAGGAGCCAAGGTTTGGCACTTTCTGACAAAACTTTAATTTTTGAATATACATAACTTGTAATCGTGACTTAAAATATCATGTTGTGTTTAAAACAAAATTTTATAACAAGTTTCAATACTTCACTTTTGTACTAAAAATAGCAAACAACTAAAATACGTTTCAAATCCATTATAACTATTTTTTTAACCACTCGATTTCAAAGCTTTTTACCTTAACATAAAGCCTATAGTCTCAAATAGTAAACAAAAAAACGTGTATCAAAATTCCAATCCGTTCAAAAGTTATATATTTTTGACCGCCTTCTCTCGAAGTGGTCCACTGTGCGCCGGTTTTTTTTTTTTTTGATGCGAACGTGAGTTCCATCGATAGTACCAATAACGCCTGGAAAGCTTTTTATGGACTTTAAATCCCTCATTAATTCCTTTACCTCTGACAGAGATGATGGTATTTTAATTTTGGTATTACTCCAGGGAGCTAAGGCATGTGTAACTCTTGCAGAAATTCTCGGCACTGTTGCTTGGGATAGCACCTTAAACCTAAAATTTAAATTTTCATGCATCTTCTTTACTTCTTTGAGCTCACACACATATTTCTCTTCGACCCCAACAGCGTAACGCAACCAAAACCTGCAAATCGACGGAAGTACCACAACCTCTTGTGTCAAGTTCGATTTCTGTCCTTACCATTGCAATAATTTTTTTTACTCTGGATTTATTGATTCTATATCTAGACTTGAATTGGTTTTCCGCAATTCGAAATGGGTTGGTTATTTTCCTAAATATTTTGGAACGTCGGGCGCCTGGTGCTCCCACGATGCTTTCTAAAATTTTGAAGTAAAGATAAATATGTTTCACGTTACAAGTTTATTTAACTTACCAATTCTTGATATCAAATTGATCACATCCATTGCAATTTCATTTAACTCTTTTATAAATTTATTTATAAAATTCTACCAAAAAGAAAAAATAAAATTTCTGATACTATTGCAATATGAAAACAATGATATGTCCCTTTATTTAACTGTTTTGCTATTTAACGTTTAAGAATACACATTTAGCGATTTTTGCTTATTAAACTGCTAAATATCGTTTATGAATATCACTGTTAATATATTAATTTGCAAAATATTGAGTATTTGCTATTTGAAGCTTCAATATAATTTTCCTTACTTTTTTTACCAACAAAAGCAAATGCAATACAGTTTAAGCTTCACGTACATATTATAAAAATACTACAACAAATACATCAATTACTTTGAGAGATTTAATATTGTTACGTTTTTAGACCTTTTCGTAAAAACGGTTTTATTACTTATCCTTCAAGGATTCGTTTTATTACATCAACTTAAAACACGGACAAATTAATTTTAGAAATATAATGCGGTAACACTTTATTTATTACTTTATTAGCACGAGTATTTGTACTACTCAACATGTTAACACGTACATATCTGAAATCACACTCACTCGCTGAGCTCTGGCAGCGCCTTTATATAGCAAAAATGACGTCGTCTGGTACCTTCGCGAAACTTCAGGGCATGGTGGTTGTACTTTACTTAACATGTAGCTATATAGGTGTGTTTGTATACATGACAATGCTGACTTGTGTGTTTTGGTTATGGTAACTATGTGTGGTTGTATGTATGAGTGTTCTGTGTGTTTCACCTATGGTAACTATGAGTGGTTGTATGGATGAGTGTTCTGTGTGTTGTGTGGTTTTGTTTCTTCTTGTATGTGTATATGGTTGTGTATACTTGTTAACCTGTTTAACTTTATTAGCAGCGAATACTTGCATACAAGATCATTAAGAATAACATCTCTTAGCATTTATGTTGCTAGGTTTTTCGTTGTTGTTGTTTACACTTATTATTGGCACAGCCTCGAATGATCTTGTATATTCTGTAGTATTCCATTTCCGTTAATTTGAATATTATCTATATTGTGTTGACCAGGGTTGTAACATTTTGACAACTATAGATTAATTGGAAGTGCCGCCAAGTACATATAGCCACGTTGTCGTTTTATTTAAATCTATTTCTAATCTTTGTAGCACTGCCGCCCACTTAAGCCTGTTCGACCCGAATAGGCATATAATCACCTCTTCCATAGTGCGCCAATCGTTCGACATGTACTATCTTCATTTTCGACCTTGGGCTATTATGCTTCTGCATCCGGTATACAACGTCATTCACTCTCTTAATCACTTTATACGGGCCATTCCAGTGAGTTTGTAATTTTGGGGACAATCCTTTTTTCCGTTATGGGTTATAAAGTAGAACCAATTGTCCTTCCATAAATCCCTCCGAATTTGCTGCGCGGTCATACCTAGCCTTCATATTGTCACTGACCATCTCTATTCTATTACGCACGAACTCATGCAGTTCGTTTAAGTCCTCCTTCTCTTGGGACGTAATAGCTCCTTCTTCTACAGTTGGCTTAACACGAAATTCCAAATCACCAGGTAGTTTTAATTCCGTCCCGAAGATAATTTTGGCTGGCATTCTCGATGTTGAGTCGTGTACAGCTGACCTATATGCCATCAAAAATTTGGGGATGTGCTCGTCCCAATCCCTCTGATGGTTGCTTACTACTTTTCGTAGATACTCTTCTAAGGTGCGATTGAACCTTTCTACCATGCCATCAGACTGTGGATGCAACGGCGCCGTTCTGGTTTTCTTTAACCCATATATATCGCACATTTCCATGAATATGGCAGACTCGAAATTCCTTCCTTGGTCGGAATGTAACTCTATTGGGACACCATAGCGACATACTCAGTTGTTGACGAATGCATTTACAACTGTCTTTGCTTCCTGGTTAGGTATGGCATATACCCCTGGCCATTTACTGAAATTGTCCATTACCACAAGTACATAACGATTTCCGGCTTCGGTGACGGGAAAGGGACCTGCTACATCCATTGCGATCCGCTCGAATGGTGCTCCTGAGTTGTATTGTTACAGCTGTCCCCAGCTTCTTCTTACTGGGCCTTTGGCTGCTATGCACTGTGGGCAGTTTGCTATCCAGTCCGCTACGGCTTGTTGACATCCAACCCAATAAAAACGCTGCTTCAGTTTCTCAAGTGTTTTTGTTACTCCAAGATGACCGCCACTAGGTCCATTATGAAACTCCTGTAAAACTTTACTTATCTTGGAGTATGGCAAACTATTAAATTTGAAGTTGTTTTGCCATCTACACTTTCCCATACGCGGTATAAACACCTTTTTATTACCTTGAGGCTGTTCCACTGAGCCCAATAAGATTTGGCGAGTGGGCTTTCAGCCGAAATTTCATTCCGGGATGGTCGTCTGTCTTCTTCTTTGGCCGCTATAATTTTCCTTAGTATATCGTCGTCCCTCTGTGCCGCTGACTAGTCTTATCAGGGCCGATGTGCATTAGCCGAGCATCCACAATGTCTTCCTTTTGCTCGGTTCTAACACAATGTTTACACTCTAAAAAGCAGAGTCTTCTCGAAGAGCATTGTTATGCTTTGCGCCCCTTCTATGCTCAATGCTGACCCGTTTGCTATTCCTTGGTGGCGAAACAGATCTGCCTCTCTTCCCTTATGTTTTGCAGCTGCGCTGAAAATGACCGATCTTTCCGCAGTTAAAGCACCTAGGCTTTTCTTTGGTAGCATTTTCTGCCAGCAGTTGTCGCATTGCCTCCTTAACGCTAGCAAATAGGTTGTTATCCTCCTCAGACAAAACCTCCACATTCCGCACTTTACATATCTGTGGCTTGAAAACCATCCTTGCAGTCTCTTGAGCCAGCGCAAATGAAACAGTTTCAGCGAAAGTGGATTTCTGCGTAGCGCACACCGCCAGTTTAACATCAGAGTCGCGAATGCCGTTAACGAAAGCCTCAGTTTTAAAGTGGTCCAGGAACGGGTGACTCTCGACTGGATATGTGAGCTGCACTAAACTCTCGATTTCCATTGCGAAATCTTGTAGAGATTCGTTAGGCTTCTGAACTAAATCGCGCTTGTGCTCACCACCATACTTGCGCTGCAATGCTGCCATTATTTCATTATAGTTGTTTCTGCTGCTTACTGGCACAGTCTCAAGTACCTCTGCGGCTGTACCCTTTAATGACAAAATCAACTCTATGGCCTTTTCTTCAGCATCCCATCCATTTCTGCTAGCAACCGTCTCGAACTGGAATTTGAAGATGCCCAATGGTACGCTGCCGTCGAAGCATGGCGCTTTTATCAGCGCAGAAACCTCCGCAACTGCTCGTACTGGCCCGCCACTACACTCCAGATTATGCACTTTGTCCTCTAGAGCATGCAATTTTTCTTCGAACTCCTTTGCATGCTGTTCCAGGCCACCGCATTCTAGATGTTGGACTCTATCCGCCAGCTCTGAGAATTTATTCTCAATAGAATCCATCCTCCTGTTAATGACTTCAGAAACCTCTAACAGGATCTCGTTCGTGGCCTTATTTGACTCCTGTATCTGCTGAGAGTTCTGTTTTTCCAGTTATTTCGGCTACAAGCTTGTCCTGCATCTGTTGAGAGTTTTGTTTTATTTCACTTATTTCGGCTACAAGCTTGTCACTGCTGATCCTTGATGCCTCCTGCATCTGCTGAGAGTTTTGTTTCGATCATCATAGCAGCGAACATTGAATTTATGTCCATGCTGCTGGTCGTGGCAGGAGGGCATACCTGCACATCGTCTTTGTCCTCAAACTCGTATGTCCCGATGTCCATGCCACGATTCTTAAACTCATCTATCAGCCTCTTCTGCACTTCAGCCTTGTTACCTGCAGTTGGCAATTCCAGCTTACTGAGCTCCTTTTTCAGCTGTTCAACTTTCAGCTCATCAAATTTCATGATTATTTATTTTATTTTTTCTTAAATTGCAATGTCCTTTTAATTATTTTTGCAATCCCACTTCTGACACCAAATGTTACGTTTTTAGACCTTTCGTAAAAACGGTTTTATTACTTATCCTACAAGGATTCGTTTTATTGCATCAAATTAAAACACGGAAAGATTAATTTTAGAAATATAATGCGGTAGCACTTTATTTATTACTTTATTAGCACGAGTATTTGTACTACTCAACACTTAGCGATGTTAACACGTCTATATCTGAAATCACACTCACTCGCTGAGCTCTGGCAGCGCCTTTATATAGCAAAAATGACGTCGTCTGGTAACTTCGCGAAACTTCAGGGCATGGTGGTTGTACTTTACTTAACATGTAGCCATATAGGTGTGTTTGTATACATGACAATGCTGACTTGTGTGTTTTGCTTATGGTAACTATGTGTGGTTGTATGTAAGAGTGTTGTGTGTTTTGCCTATGGTAACTATGAGTGGTTGTATGGATGAGTGTTCTGTGTGTTGTGTGGTTTTGTTTCTTCTTCTGCTATGTGTATATGATTGTGTATACTTGTGAACCTGTTTAGCTTTATTAGCACCGAATACTTGCATACAAGATCATTAAGAATAACATCTCTTAGCATTTATGTTGCTAGGTTTTTCGTTGTTGTTGTTTACACTTATTATTGGCACAGCCTCGAATGATCTTGTATATTCTGTAGTATTTCATTTCCGTTAATTTGAATATTATCTATATTGTGTTGACCAGGGTTGTAACATTTTGACAACTATAGATTAATTTTTAGTGCTGCCAAGTACATATAGCCACATTGTCGTTTTATTTAAATCTATTTTTAATCTTTGTAACAATATATTGTGATTAAATTTATTGGACATTATTTATTGGATTTATATGTGAACGCAAAATCACATGCTATTTATGGTTTTAACGCTGAAATCAGGTTTTAGCTTTCAGTGTAAAAATACTATGAGTCGAAGATATTTTCGACTATGGGTGAATACGTTTACATCGATATACTTTGCAGTGATGCGAGTTGACATTGTTTATAAAAACAAAATAGATAAGACATTGCATCATTCCAATGCGTCTTGACGTTTTGGAGTTCAGCCTATGTTATAAATAGAAGCACGTTTTAATCTGACGTTATTTCGTTAATTTATTCAGTTAGTTGAAATTTGTGTTATAAAAATGTGAAAGATAATTTCCGAGAACTGTTCTCGAGACAGCGGTACAACATACAGGACCTTACGATGTCTGGAGTTCAAAGCAATATACAAAATCTTAATACAGACGTGGATCTGTATATATTTTAACATCGATCGGACTGACGAAATATATATTAGTATATGCGGTAAATGGTATATAAAAATATATTTAGTTGTTCACTTACTCGTTGTAAAGAAAAACGGGCGAGGCTGCTGATATGTCGGAACATGTATTAAACTCTTTGTCCGTTATACAGTTGGAATTATCTGAATATGTTGGAGCAATACTGTCGATGTTGGCGATTTCATGTGCAAAATTATTAATATTCTTATCAATTTGATCTTAATAATCATTAATTGACAAGAAAAATAAATGATATTATTATTTGTTTTCATTATTATTAACGATCTGAGTGGAGTTGCGATGTAAGCCAATTATATATTTAACCAAGCCGATTAATTTTGTACGTTGATATATAATAAAGTTGAGTGAAAATTTTATTATTTTTAACTTTTAATATGCGACAAATGTATTCCAAGAGAACAAATATACAACCAAAATATCTTAATTCAACAAAGATACGTTGCCAAACAATAAAATAAGAAAATAAACACAAAATGCAGATTTTTCAATATAATTTGGCTTACACGTTTAACAAACTAATTAATAAATTGTATTGTTTTTAAACTTACCAAACCTCGGGTGTCGAGGACCATGTTGTAGTAATTTAGCTAAAACAAATAATATTTTGGAAGAAGATCAAAATTATATGACAACTTACGCTTTATTACTTAGTACCTTTAAATTTTTTATATAATCTCAATACTTTTTTTATTTTTGTAAGTTTTCTCGTCATGTACATACATACAACCATATGGCCATATACTTCACAGGCTTCTTCAATTGGTGTTTTAATATTTTTATAAACCTCCAAGTACATTTCGTAATCCTTGTAAGCATACTGAAATTTGGAAATGGAAAAGCAATTAAATCGTATTATTGAAAACATGTCGGTGGACAGCTTTTAATATATATATATATATATATATATATATATATATATATGTATATATATATATTTATATATATATATATATATATATATATATACATATATATATATATATATATATATATATATATATATGTCTAAATATATATATATATATATATATATATATATATATTTAGACATATATATATATATATATATATATATATATATATATGTCTAAATATATATATATATATATATATATATATATATATACATATGTACACATATATATATATATATATATATATATATATATATGAAATTTATTTGTTGGGTGGTTAAGCAATGTCTATATGCATTTCATTGGCGCTTTATACCAATTGTCGTTTCAAACTTCTCAACATATCAAAAGACTAATATAAACCATTTGAGAATTTAAATGAAAATCCACAAATGATTTAAAAAATCGCATTATAATAAGTGTAGTAGGCTATGAAACTTATACAAACCAAAACCCAACAAACAACTTTTATTTGATTTGAATAAAGGCACATTGGCAAGAAATTCACTTTATATTTACATTATGCTAGTTTTTCGCGTCAAATGAAAGTAAACAGAGGTCTTTAGGTTATAAAAAATTATTTTTAATATTTTGTTTGTCGTCCTTTGGACTGCGGATATTGATGCCACTAGTTTTTTTGTGAACTCAGGTGGAATTTCGGACCATTCGTCCTGCAATACCATTTTTAGGTAGGCTTTGCAAGAAATATTTCTTTCTCTCACTTTTTGTCCACATATTCCCACATATGCTCAATTGGACTAAGGTCTGGGGATTGTGGCGGATGGTCAATCACTTAAGGCGTTCGGTAGAGCAACCATTCCTTCACAATTTTGGAGGAATGCTTAGGATCTTTATCCTGTTAGAATATCCAGTTTCTTCCTAAGACTAATTTCTCTACACTGGGAGCAACATTTTGTTGTAGAATAGTGAGATAGTCTTCCTTTTTTATTCTTGAATCTATAAATACCAGATTATATACCTCTAGTGCCGCCATGCATCCCCAGACCATTACTGACCCTTCAGCATGTTTCACGGTTTTAGTCACGCACTTGTCGTTAAACTCTCCATTCACACTTCGCCATATTTTGGGGGGTTTTGTTTACACAAAATATTTCGAATTTACTCTCATCTGCAAAAATAATATTTTTCCAAAAAGTTATTGGCTCAGTTTTATATTTTTTTGCGAAATTCAATTGTTTCATTTGGTTTGTCTTTGAAATGTAAAGCTTTTTAAGTGGTACGCTACCATGTAAGCTATTTTTGTGCACAGATCTTCTAATTGTGGTGGCACTTAGTGACTTCCCAGATTGTTGTGATATCTTTTCACCTATTTTCACCGCACTAGAAGCTGGATTTGCCTTCACTTTCCTAACTATAGCCCTTACTTCCTTATCTGTAAGGCACTTTGGCGGTCTTCCTCTCGGCAAATACTCCACTTTATGCTATTTTTTGTATTTGTCTATGATTTTTTTTATAGTGCAAAGGTTTCTTCCTTTTATTTTGCCTACTTCACGGATTGATTTTACTTTTTAATGCAAATCTATTACTATTTCTCGAAAATCATTTGAAGTTTGCTTTCCCATTGCTTATTTAAAATTACTTAATCTTACAAGTATTAAATTATTCAACATAAACTGAGAAAATAACGATTATTTAAAACGGTTCTTTCCTTCTATACTTCAAAACAAGATATTTATTACAAAACTGGCACCATATTTGTATTTTAGCAGACCTTTTCCAAAGTGTTTGCGACTGTTTACTTTCATTTGACACGCTAAATTAGTGTAATATATATATATATATATATATATATATATATATATATATAATTTTTTTCCATATGCCTTCGTTCTTGCTTTTTGTTTTTTACCATTTAATTCTACTTAATTCAGTAATGAATTATGCTGAATTATTATCGTTGTTTTGTTTTTAAATAATTTATATCTGTTTCGATAAATATGAGGTGTTTACTTTTATCTGACGCTCAGGTATATATATATATATATATATATATATATATATATATATATATACATATATATATATGTATATTTATTTTATTTATTTATTTATTTATTAAGTAGTATTTAAAATACTTTTTAATTTACAATAATTACATTAATTGATCAATATATCTAATTAAATTACATTACTACTATTTTCATTATTCTGATAAGTATTAGTTTTAATGAATTGAACACAGTTTCTTTTGAATATATTAATATTTCGTTCATGTTTAACATTAATTGGTAGTGCATTAAATATTTGTAGTCCTTTGTATAACAAGCATCTCTTCATTGCGTTATTAGTTGCTCTATGTATTCTAAAATCAGACGCATTTCGAAGACTATAGGGTTGGCATTCGTTAACATATCTCAATTGATCCGTTAGATATTCCGGTGCGTTTCCATTTTTCATTTTGTAAATAAATGTAAGCGTATTAAGTTGTAGTCTTTCCCTGATGTTTAGCCATTTTAATGTATCTAGCATGTGTTGGATTGGGCTATATCTGTTGCATCTGATTATTGATCTCATAGCTTTATTCTGTAGCTTTTGTAGCCTATCTAATTGCATATTAGTACAACATGTGTATAAAATTGTAGAACCGAATTCAAAATGTGGTTTAATAATGGTATTATATATGTTTATTGCAGTTATTGTTGACATTTTATTTCTTATTCTTCTAAAGAAACCAATTTTTTCCCCGATTTTCTTACATATGTATTCTATATGATCTTTAAACTTTAAGCTTTTGTCTATTATAAACCCTAAATATTTTATATTTTCAACTTTCTCGATGATTTTATCGTTAATTTTAAATGTTGATTCGCTGTTCGTGTTTATCTCTAGTATTTTTGTTTTATTTTCGTTTAATTTCAATTTGTTCATTTTTAACCAATTATTTACGATTATCATATCATAGTTTAAGTCTGTTTGACACTGCTCTTCTGTTTCTGATTCATTAAATATCAGAGTATCATCAGCATACAACACTATTTCACATTTCTCTAGTACATTTGGTAAATCATTTATGTATATGATAAATAAAAGAGCTCCCAGGACCGACCCTTGCGGTACTCCATAATCATTGTTTATATTATCTGAAATAATGTTGTTTACTTTAGTTGTCTGTTTTCTATTTGATAAATATGATTTAAACCAATTCAATTCCTTATTTTGTATTCCATATTGATACATTTTACACAGCAATATATCCCTATCAATAGTTTCAAAAGCTCTCTTAAAATCTAGGAAAATCGCCATTATCTTATTATTTCTGTTAACATTTTTCCACCTATTAATAACGTAATTCACCGTAGATTCACACGAATAATTTTTCCGAAAACCCGATTGATATTTCGATAATAAATTGTTTATTTCCATGTATTCTTCAAGTTGTTGCTTAACGATTTTTTCTAGTATCTTTTCACACAGTTTTAAGGTGTTTATTGGACGAAATTTTTCACATTTATTTGTCTTTGCTATTTTTTCAATTGGAGTAATCATCGATACTTTCCAATTTTCTGGAAAAACTCCCGTATTTAAAGATGAATTTATTATTTCCAACATTATATTTCCAAATACTTGCCAGTTATCAAATATTAGACTTATATTTAGGTTATTAAAATCTGGCTTTTTCTTCATGGCTTTACAAATACTTTTAAGTTCTGTAATATTTATTGCACGAAAACTAAATCGACTATTTGTCACATTTATCTTATTAACGTATTGCACATATTCTATATTTTCTCTAATTTCTTTAATACTATTTACAAAATATCTATTAAATTGGTTAGCTATATCGACACTATTATTATATTCTACATTGTTAAATATCACATTTTTTGTCACATGTTTATTTCTTTTTAGGACTAAAGCTTTTATGTTATTCCACATTTGTTTTTGATCTTTGGTGTTGCAAATTTTTTTATTAATATATCTATTCTTTTCATTTTCTAGTTTGATTTTGTAAATATTTCTGACTATTTTATAGTTATTCCAGGCTATATTAGTATTTTCACGTTTTGCTATATTGTATTTTTCAATTTTATCCTTTTTTAGTTTTCGTACTTGCCTGTTAAACCACTTATTTACATAGCATTTTTCTCGAATAGTTTTTCTCACCGTAAGTTTTTTTATTGCATTTTCAATAGATTTATCAAAATTGTTGACATTCTCATTTAATTCCATGTTTTCATCAAATTTCAATACTTCACTAATTTCTCTTCTAAATTTTTGTTTATCATATCTAAAAATTTCTATTTGTTTCTTGTTGCCATGGTCTTTATTCAAACTATTTTTTATACATATTTCTATTATTTCATGATCAGATATTTTGTTTATTCTGCTATTATTTACGTTAACATTGAAATTGTTTGTTATAACATAATCAATTATTGTTTTTGAGTCTCGCGTAACTCTTGTGTAATTAGATGTTATTTGCATTAGTCCATTATCATTTATGATCTGTTGTAATTTGTTTTTATAAAAACTTTCTTTTGCCCAATCCACATTAAAATCACCAGCAATAATTATGTCCGTGCTCCTATCACATATTTCTTCTATTGTTTGTTCAAATACTTCATAAAATTCTGAATCCTGACTGCTTGGTGATCGATATACTGCTGCGAATATGATTGACGTATTTTTTACCCTAATGCTATACGCGCTAATCCAATATTTCAAGTTTTGCACCTTTTCACATATAACATTCACCTGCCAATCCTTATTAAAGTATATACTTGTGCCACCCGTTCTTGAAGAATTGGATAATGTTACATATAGATTGTACCCTTCTAGTTGTATTTCCGCTTCATCTACTCTATCCGTTAAATGTGTTTCCGCTAGTATTATGAAGTCCGGCTTTTCGATACCTGCAAGCGCCTCAACTTGGTTAAAATTGTTAATTAGTCCTTGTACATTTGTGTAAACTCCTTGTAAATTCTGTAATTGTTAATCTACCAATCCCATTGTTCTCTTTTTTAACTTCAGTTTATTTTGATAGACTGGACATACTTTACTTGTTGTAGCATGATTTTCATCAAGTTCCAAATTTAGCTTTTTGTTTGAATTCATACAGTTAATGCATTTATTTAAATATTCTTTATTACAGTCTTTTGTTGCATGACTTTCATGACATTTTAGACACACTTCATTACTTCTACAGTCTTTAGATTTATGGTTGAATCCTCTGCACTTAAAACACTGAATTACTTCGGTACCATCAAAAACTCTACATTTTTCCCATCCGATATTTATTTTTTGCTTAGCTAAGATTTTTGGATATGTCTCGTTATCAATTAAGAACTTTGCAGTATACATTTTTTTGTTGTATCTTTTAATTTCATATATTTTTATTAATTCGATTTTACTGTTTTCCATGAACTGATTTTGTTTCTTAATTTTTTCTATTATTTCCTTGTCCTCGTATTTAAAATTCATGTCAGTTACGACAATAGACATTTCAGTTTTATTTGGAACCCTTACTTCATAGTTTTCACTCATTTCATTTTCTATTGCTAATTTTATTTTTTCCCTTTCGCTCACATTTTCACTTTGTATAACCACTGTTCCATTTTTCCTATTTTCAACGCTTGTTATTTTTAAATTTATTGGATCTACCTTTCTATTTAAGTCGTCTCTTGTTTTTTCAATTTTTTGCTTTTCTTTCGGTCTTACTATTAATGGCACTTGATTTTTCCTCTCTGGCAACACCTTATTACTTTTTAATGCCTCTGCAAATGATAACTTATTCTGTTTTTCGTTTGTCTCTTTTATCACTTTTTTTATTTCGTTACACATCTTTACATTGTTTTTTTCTATATTGTTACATATTTCTTTGCTTTTATTTTCGTGATCTTTAACTGTGCCGAAAAGTTTTTTTACTTCATTTACATTTTTTTC
>OY776277.1:55692813-55697813 GCA_963675445.1 Linnaemya vulpina
TTTCAGAAAGAAATATAGAGATAATGTTATCAACATTTAATAGTTTTCATCCAGTGCCCAAATTACCGCACTCGATATCGATCGAAGTTTCAATAAAATTAGTATACAAATTTCGATCGATATCGAGTGCCGTAATTTGCCCCCAGATATTAAATTTACAATTGAAAAAGAAAGTAATTCTAAACTACCATATTTAGATACATTAGTAATTAAAAGAAATAATTGCTTGTTAATAGATAGGTATAAGAAACCAACTTCTTCAAGTAGAATAATTAACTATTTTTCAAAATATCCTAGGAGAATGATTATAAATACAGCTAAAAATCTTATAGAAAGAATATTATCAGTAAGTGATATTGAGTTTCATAGTACGAATATAAAAATTATTAGAAATACATTAGTAAATAATAGTTTAACTTATTACTTAATTTGCAAATTAATAAGACAATATAGATATAACAGAAAGAATGTAGATGTTTCTTCTTAAACAAAAATATATAAATTTTTAACATATGTACCAAAAATGTCAGAAAGATTAGAGATATCTAAAATCTATGATAATAAGAAATATAGAATGGCACATAGAATGTATGAAATTGTAGGTAAATTATTAGCAAAACAAAAGATAAAATAGAACTTTTAGAAAGATCAAATATAGTTTATCAAATTTCTTGTATTGGTAATAGTAGTGAAAATTGTAATAAAATATATGTAGGTACAACTAAAAATAAATTTAAAACCAGCTTAGCAGGTCATAGAACAGATCAAAAATATAGAAACAATATTTCTTCACAAAAAAAGCATTAGTATCCCGCTGTGTAAATTTTAATCATTTTCCAGATTTTAATAATGTCTCAATTTTAAATACAGAGAATAATTATAAACGTAGATACATGTTAGAAATGCTACATATTATTAATGTTCCAATAGATAAGAGAATTAATTTTAAGGCAGATACAGCTAATGTTGCTCATACATATAGATATTTATTAAATAAAAACGGAAATTAAATTATAAGATATAATAATATTTTTGTTTGCTTACATATACATTTGTAATATTGTTCATTTTTTCGTTTTGACAAAAAATATTTTGTTTGTATTTGTGAATTGGAAAAAAAAATTTTATTTCAAATAATTTTTGTTTGTATATGTAAAATTGAAAAAAAAACATTTAATTTTAAATTACATATCCCTGAAGAAGCTACACAAAGAAGTAGCGAAATATTGGATTAATAAACACAATTTTTATATAAAAAATAATAGTCCTTTTGCCTGAATAAACCTAATATATTAATAAAAAAATAAGGTCGAATAAGTTTATAATATATATATATATATATATATATATATATATATATATTAAGGGTGTTCTTATTTTGAAATTTTTGAAATTTATCAACCGCCGGCCCGATTCTTGTTCCCTTCTGTTAAAAATGTAATCCTGTAAAATTTGGAGTCAATCCGATAATTTTTAGTGGACCCGGAAACGATTTGAAAATTTTCATGGGGTCTATATGGGCAAAATATCCATTTTTAACGAAAGTAGTTACATTTTAATTTTGAACTTTATTTTATCCATCACAAAAGGAAATGAAACAATAACTGTTTTTGGTTTTCTTCTCTTAAAATTATAAAAAATAAATATCAAATGCATGATATTGACTGTTTAGTTCTCTAAAGTCGCAATAACAGTTACCTACTTAAAAAAAACATAAATTTATTTTTGCACGCTTTACTTTTGGCGCAGAACATATTCCAAGAAATTGTGTACTCTTGAGCTACTAATAATAATTGCATATACTGCTGATAACGGGACATTTTCGAGAACATTTTCTCTTGTATTTTTAATTTTCGCTTTATTTTTGGCTTTGGAAGCAAACAGTTCATAGTTCTACTTAAAATCGTAATTTGTGATCGCAGTGGAGTGAGTTCTTATCAGTGAAATCGAAAAGAATTAATAATTTAATAATAGATTTTTCTAGATTAATTTGTTATTTAATTATTGTTATATAATAAAAGAAATTAATAATGTCGAGTGCTTCAGTTATTGGAACGCGTAAAGCCATTGAAAATTTGAAGAAAATCGATCTAATTGAAAATGTTTCTCATCAAATTACTGGTGCAAAACTACCGTCTAATCGTCAGGTCTTGCAAGTTTTACTTTACAACATGCGGTTTGTAAAAATGACTGCGATGCTTGGTGCGAAGCTAGCAATTAGTGCAGTGGAAATATTTTGGCAGCAAGCACGTATACCTATTCGAGAAGAGCACAAATGCGTTGAAAAGCTTGTAAAATTATACGACAAATGGAAAATCATTCAGAAAACAGTTCCTGGTAAAAGGTCGAGTTCCCAAAAAGAAGCTGCTGAGTCATTTTTGAATAGTCTAGACGACTTATTTGATATTGCTACCGCTGATGCACTAGAAAAAATTCGGATTGCAGAAGATAGAGTTTCTTGAAATGCAAAGAAAAAAAGGACGTCCCGGTTGTATGGCTGGTGTTGACAAGGTTTTGTGGGATCGGGAAAATAGAGCACAAGTACGAAAAGATAAGGAAGCTGCAAGGAAAAGAAAGCATGAGGAGGATATGAGCCGCACAGGTAAGGGTGACGAACTTCAATATTGTAATGTTTTATTTTTCATATTTTATAGATGTTTCTCAATTAATGGAGTGTAATGATGAAGGTGATATTAGTGACATATCAAGCAACGAGATGCATAATGATGAAACACATATCAATATCAAATAAGTCGTCTAGACTATTCAAAAATGACTCAGCAGCTTCTTTTTGGGAACTCGACCTTTTACCAGGAACTGTTTTCTGAATGATTTTCCATTTGTCGTATAATTTTACAAGCTTTTCAACGCATTTGTGCTCTTCTCGAATAGGTATACGTGCTTGCTGCCAAAATATTTCCACTGCACTAATTGCTAGCTTCGCACCAAGCATCGCAGTCATTTTTACAAACCGCATGTTGTAAAATAAAACTTGCAAGACCTGACGATTAGACGGTAGTTTTGCACCAGTAATTTGATGAGAGGCTTTTACATGTAAAAATTAAATGCAACACGTCTAGATCATTTTTCGTGTGCTGTTATTAAAAGCATTCAGACGTGTTATTATATCAGCTGTTTATTTCTTTACAAAACAAAAACTTTAATTATAATTTCTTTTGAATTCATTAATAATGTCTTCAAAACGCAAGAAATATTGGGGTAATAATCCTAAATTTAAAGTGCCTAAATCTGGAAATAACAATAGATTCCAGATACTATCCGACCTAGAAGACAACGATGACTCAAGCTTTGAAAATGAAGTCACCCACGAAGTTGTTAAAATTCCACCAATAATTGTGGACAATTGTCATAAATTTACTGAGGTTATTAAGTTGATTGGTAAAAGTTGTAAATATAAAAGAATTTCTATTGGAACTAAATTAATTCCAAACTCACAAACGGAGTATGAGGAAACAATTAACAAACTCAAGATTACCAAGATTAAATTTTTCACTCATCCTATAAAGGATAACAAAACTTTTAAAATCTTGTTGTTTGGTTTACCACAAATCAGCTTGGATACTTTAAAAAATGAATTTAAAGAGGCATTCAATATGGAACTGGTCAACGTAAAAGAAATCATAACAACGCGCTCAAACTCAGATGATGCGTTATATATGATGGAGTTTAACCGAAGTCAGATTACAAAGCGGGAGGTAATAAGGATTAAGTATGTATACGGCATTGTTGTTCACTGGAGAAGTCCCCATCGTAAGTCAAGGGGCCCTACACAATGCTCTAAATGTGCAATGTACGGGCACGGGTCTGCAAACTGTTTTAGAACTGAAGCTTGTTTAGGATGCGGGGGAGCTCATGACCACTCCAGCTGCCAACTCAATAAAACACCAATGGATGGCCCTGTTATTTATAAATGCTAGAATTGCATCAAAAAGAATTTAAAAAATGTTAATCATCGTGCCGACGATCTTCAATGTCCATCACGAAGAGAATATCTGCAAATTCGGCAAAGAGTAACTAGCAGGAGGCGTCCAGTGAGAAAAATACATAAAAACGACACTGTCTCTATTTCATCCGATGAGGCAAGAGGTAACGATGTACCAACTTTATCTCAAAAATCATCAGGTAAGCAACAAAATAACATTTCTTACGCTTCAGCTGTTGGCTCAAGACAAAGAACCCAACAAGATAATAATTTATCAAATGAGCAAATATTAGACATTTATTTTGAAGCCTTAGACGCATTAGAAAAATGCAAAACCAAGTACGACAAAATGAGAGTGCTTGGAAATATGCTTAGGTATGTTATATAAGAAAACAACATGGAGCTTAAATGTTATGCACTGGAATGCTCAAGGCATAACAACTCCAGCCTCGATAATAGAATTAGAACTGGTTTTACATCAAAAACAAATAGATATAATTTGCATAAATGAAACTTTTCTAAAAGCCAATCATAAGTTTAAACTCAAAAGCTTTAAAGTTTATAGAGAAGACCGTACTACTCATGGTGGAGGGGTTTTAATAGCAATCAGAAACTCTATTCCCCATGAGCGTGTTTCTAAATTTCCAACAACTATAATTGAAAATGTATCTATTATGGTTTACATAAATGAAAGACCAATAAGATTCACTTCTGTTTATTGCCCAAACTACACAAATGATTTTACACAAGATATTAACATTATAACATCAGCCTCAAGCGACTATTTCATATTTGGAGATTTGAATGCTCACCACACAAACTGGAATTGTTTCCAAAATAACACTGCGGGTAACAAACTTTTTAATCACCAAATGATTTCAAACTACTACATATATTTTCCAAATTCTTTCACTCGCTTTGGTCAGTCGTCTACCCCAACACGACCATCAGTTGTAGATCTTCTTCTCACAAACTCTAGCGTAAACTTTTCGCAATTAGAAACACATCCAGAAATTTTAAATTCAGACCATACACCAGTGACCTGTTCCATATTTGG
>OY776277.1:55702813-55710313 GCA_963675445.1 Linnaemya vulpina
AATATCCCTCATTGGAAACTTAAGTTATTTAAATCGAGCACAGTAAACATATGACTTTGACTTTTTTTCTTTTAAGAAAAAGTTAAAAGTTCTTTTTCTCAACATTGTGATGTTGAGAAAAATTTACTAAAAAAATTAAAAAAGTTACGTAAATAACGTTAATTATCAATAGAATAAAGCAAAAAATCAATAAAATAATATTTATTATACAAATAGACTCTAAACACAATTGAAAAACTTAAAATAATTTCATGCACAACACTTGAAATTTTAAATCTTAAGCAAAAAACATGTTTTCTCAACAATGGCGATTTTTGTTTACATATTTCATGGTGCTACCACATTTTTCGCGTAAATTAATTGAAGTATTTAAATATGACCGAAAAACTCAAAGCGTATTTAAACACATTTTAAGTTTATGGAAAAATTAACTAATTTTGTATTTAAATACGAAATCAAACACTGGGGTTTAGTCTTTAAAATACTACATTTTTATTAGTTCGGGTATTGGACTTCAACCAGTTCAATACCCGAAAGAGCAGAAGTCGCTTGGTAGAAAAAAACCATGAGATTATATTTGCAATTTTTTTAAATGACAATTGCCACTCGTGGACCAAACAGAAGCTGCATAGAAATTAACAGCATGGAAGATGTGATCTTTGAATTTCATTTTAGGGTCACGCACAACACCTACATATTTAACTTTTTATTCCCATTATATGGGATTTTTGTCGAACATAATACTATCCTGTGATAGAAAACAAACTTTGCGTTTCCTAGTGAAATATTTTGTGTGTGTTTTTTTTTGTATTTATTCTAATCTTCCATTTATAAAAATACGATATCAATTCATCTAAAGATTTTTGAAGATTAGTAGTTACATCTATAGCTAATATTTCGGAGCGAAAAACAGCAGTGTAATCAGCAAAAAATGACAAAGTACAATAGTCTAATTTTGGAATATCGTCTGTATGTAAATTATAAGGAATTGGAGACAGACAGAACCCTAGTGGACAACCTGCTGTCAGAGAAACAGACTCAGAAGAGTATGAACTCGGTGTGAACTTTAAAACTTTGAAGATGGAGAAAACTATGAACGATCTTGGTAAGCTGTAATAGAATGTTAAAACTAATCATTTTAAAGATAATTCCATCATACCATACTGAGTCAAACGCAGCTTTGACATGAAGTAAGACCATGCCTTTTGTTTTTTAGTAAGTTTTTATTTTTAATTAGTTGATATACAGTATATTGTTGCGGTGGGATAATGTTATTGGTTTTCATAAAATTTACTTATTTAATTATAATAATTTTTTCCAGAAATTTACAGCCAGCTTATAGGTGGGTCCGACGAAGGGCAATCTGGAGGGTTTTTTTTTGGTTTATTCATTGGAACCACTTTAGATTATTTAATTTCTTGCGAAATGTAGCAAATTTTTAGGCAAGAGGTAATAATAACTGTTAAGAATTTTATATCCTTGAGGGGAAGTGCTCTTGGGCACCTATTATTGATACTATCGATTCCTGGCGATTTTCTTAATAATTCCAGCAATTTCTGATGTTGTTGTTGAAAATTCCTCTGAATTATTAACATTCATCATCGAAATGATTCAAGAGTGCAATAAACTAATGAATTTGTAATATTTTTCAGAAATAGAATGGTTTAAACCAAATGTTCGATCCAAAATTTCACCTTTTTCTTGGTTGGTAGTATAACGGTGATCGTTTTGTTTCAGAATAGCAATGCTTCTGGACTTCTTTATTAAAATTTTGGCTAAATTCCAAAGTTGTGGAGAGCCTTTATCAAGAGTGAATAACAAATCATTCCATGAGTTATTTCTTATTTTTTCAATCTCTTCACGAATTTTTCGATTTAACACTTTCATTTGATATTGGTCGTTTATATTCTTTGTAGTATCTTATTCCTTAAGAAGTCCAGTAGATTTGCTTACATATGACGTATATCTCATAGGAACAATATATTAAATTGCTTCATTTAAAACATGTTTAAAGTTTGATATACGATTATCAAAGCGTTAAGAGTTTGTAATACTATTAATATTCGGTAGATTAAGGTGTCGATTTAAGAATCTGGCAAAGCTATACCAATTAGCATTTATTTAGTCGTAGGTGAAAGTTGTGTTATAATAAGAACTATTTAAAACTATGTTCACCGGCAAATGATCAGAGCTTAAGTCATTCAATTACTCTGCAGGAGATTGTCTTTTCCTTATGCCCTCAATACCTGCTAGTATATTTGGAAAGTAGCGTGAATAAATATTTATGCAATCGATGTTAGTAACAATTTTTAATTCAATATTTTCAACAAGTTTAGTATTACCTATAGGAATTAATCGATGAGGTATATTGTTTATATATTTTTTTTATAATTACTGCTACTCTTGAATATGTTGTCATTTCTGTACACATAAAACTCTTTATGTGTAATAGATATATCCTATTTTAACAATGTTTCAGTAACCAAATTTTAGGCTTGATTACAAATGCCTCTGGCATTCCAAGTAAACAGTTTGATGTCATTGTGAGCGATTATGATAAAAATTTAATTGCGAGGTTTGTGATGACCTTAAATTGATCCGCTTTAGACCTAGTTTTTCAGTTGTGTTATTAACTCTAGAGCTAAGTTTTTAATTTCTTCTATAGAAAATAGTATATTAGGAATGCCAGAATTATTGGTGTTACTATTCCTACTGTTGTTTATGATGTCCCTTTGTGATATCCATTTATCTGGTGGCGCTGGCACACTTTGGCGTATTGTGTTGGGATAATTGTTATTATAGTTGCCCTTTGCCTGACATCCATAATTATTACGAACACTTCGTCGTTGTACTGACTGCGATCGTTGTCGAATATTTTAATAGTTGATTTGCTAGAACATTAATCGAAGGTATCCTAGTGTAAGCCATTGCAGTTGGCACATTTAGTTGCAGTTTCATTGCAATCAGAAGTCTTGTGTGGATCAGCCCAATTAGCACCTTGTAACGGTTTGAACCAAGGCCAAACATGTAGCACTTGTAGCATTGTGGAGTCTGTGCTTTGTGGGGTTGCTGATATTACCATCTTACTTTCAAATAATTTATTACTGACTGTTTTTGACATACATAGCTCTTTAACAGTAATAGTTTGTCGTGCCAAATAAAAGACTTGTATATTCTGCATTATAACAATTTGAACATCTATACTTTACATGCCAATATCAGTCTAGTTTTTTTAAAACTATTTTTGGATCTTTTTATACATACCAAACAAAAGGGTTTTTATGGTTTTCCGCTTTTTGTCGCACAAGTAAAATACTGGTATTTGTTTTGGATTTCAGAAACAATTTAAGTCCGAGTGAAATCTTTTTTGGCATAATTAGATATTTTGCGCAGTTTGCAAAGTATTTCGTCATAACTAATTTTATTTTATTCAATTGTTTAAAGAAGACCTCTTTATTTTATTTGATTTTATTATTTTTGTTTTTTAATTGTTATTTTATTGTTTTCTTCCAGTTTTTATTTTCTTGGTTTTTACATTAAATGTGTTGTTGTAACACAACACTGCGAATGAAGAAAAGTTATCAACGAAAGGACTTGAAAACTTTTATCTGCAGAACGCACATCCGAAATGGAGTAGTTAACCGTAACAATGCAATTGTGTAAATATGCCATTTCATCAAACCTTTAATAACTTGAAATTCAAGTTATTATTGGAAAACAAATGCTTCTATTTGGATGAACTATTTTCAGGCTGGTGTTCATAGCTCCATTCTATCGGCATCCATATTCAAAGTTGGTTAAAAGGACGTTTAACTATTCGGGAATCATTAAGTTCTAGCGAATACGCTACTGGGCCGGCCCTTTCGAGCAGTAACAATACCTTCAATCCATTTTGGGCCGGTGGAAAAATTCCTACACCAAACTGTCTCGAAGATATTGAAAGAATTCTTGGAACGGCAATTTCATTGAGGTGAATTTTATCAATATATGATTTTCGTTGCCATCATTTCCGCTGGCGAGCGGTTTGTGCTGCTATTTATAATTATATGTTGGTTAAACAGAAAACGTGCAAGATGTAATTCGACGTCAGTACTCAATTGTAACTTTCTTAAAAATTTTTTCTTAGTCTGCACCATTCGTTGCGCCTGGCCATTACATGATGGGTGAAAAGGTGCAACACGTATATGACGAATCAAATTGATTCTCAAAATATTATTAAATTCTTCTATGCTGTCCGGTACCCCGAACGTAACGAAGAGTGAACGTAAAGGTTTGACGGTGGACAATAAGGAGGTTGACTTTACTATGAATACTTTCAGCCATTTGCAGTAAGAATCGACAAGAAAAAATAATTTACCACGAAAAGGCCCCGAAAAATGTATATATATATATATATATATATATATATATGTATATATATATATATATATATATATATATACATATATATATATATATATATATATGTATATATACATATATATATATATATATATATATATATATATATATATATACATATATATATACACATATATATATATATATATATATATATATATACATATATATATACATATATATATATATATATATATATATATATATATATACATATATACATATATATATATATATATATATATATATATATATATAAATATATATATATATATATATATATATATATATAAATATATATATATATATATATATATATATATATATAGTGTATATATATATATATATATATATATATATATATATATATATATGTATATATATATATATATATATATATATATATATAAAGCTGGAACCATGGGTGAGGTTTCAGAACAAATTTCACGTTCTGAAACATTTTTTTTATATGTAGTTTGACGTTTCTGTTTTAGAAAGAGTGAGAGAGAGAGAGCGAAAGAGAGTAACATGTTTGGGAACCTGAATTGGTTTAATTTAATTCACGTTCCGAAACATTGCAACTGTGCTGCCAGAAAGTTACATTTTTTAAGTAAAGTAGAACTGAGATGCCACAACATATTATTAGTACATATGTATAGTAAAATACAGAACTTGTTTTATACTTTTGTACGTATAACAACACACTTGTTTCATATTGCTTGTGTATATAATAAAATACGGAGCACTTGTTTTGTATTGTTGGGAATGAAAAAATATATAGCTGGTGAATCATGTTATAAATAAAATTAAATAAATAGTGGTATTGCCCAATTGTAAAACTCACACATATAGTTTACAAAATTGTTTCATATGGTAGCCTTGGTGTTCCAGAACAAATGCGCGAAGTGGGTGAATCGCTTCAGAGCATACTCTCAAAAAACTAAAAATTTTCTGGCACATTGTTCTGAAACCATGGGTGAATCCAGCTTAAAACAGTGGTGTCAGCGCCACACACAATTGTG
This sequence comes from Linnaemya vulpina, assembly GCA_963675445.1. Lineage (NCBI taxonomy): Eukaryota > Metazoa > Arthropoda > Insecta > Diptera > Tachinidae > Linnaemya > Linnaemya vulpina. The sequence goes on from OY776277.1 coordinate 55,708,237, forward strand.
GAAACAGAACTCACACGCACGCTTACGCTCTTTTATTTTGTGAGCGTAATTTTTTGCTGAAAAACACTATCATTCACAGGGAAGTATCGCAAGGATTAAAATAATATCTTTAGTTATTCTAAGAAAGGGTCTCTGATGATCTACATTAGCGCCAGTGAAATGCGCACAGGAACTAGCTAAAGCCCCTCAATTGATAACTTTGAATTTTTAAGTTACATTTTGGGAAAAAAGAATCAGCACAAAATTAAAATTAATGGGAAAATAAACTAAGTTTAAGAAAAACTAATAAACGGGCATTTTAAGAAATTCTAATGAACCAAAATGTAAGGATCATTGTAAAGAAAAGGGAAAGTGCTATGGGATTTTTATTCGTATACGGAGCGCCGGACGTTTTTTTTTTACAATAGCGTTTTCCATTATTGCGGGTGCAACATTTAGACTCCAGTTTTAGTTTAACATAATTAAATAAAAAACATGTTTAATCAAGTTATGCCCAGTTTTTAACTTCAAAATTATGTTCTATTTAAGCTTAAAGTCTATTTAAATATAAAATTATTTAATACAACTTTAATATCCCTCATTGGAAACTTAAGTTATTTAAATCGAGCACAGTAAACATATGACTTTGACTTTTTTTCTTTTAAGAAAAAGTTAAAAGTTCTTTTTCTCAACATTGTGATGTTGAGAAAAATTTACTAAAAAAATTAAAAAAGTTACGTAAATAACGTTAATTATCAATAGAATAAAGCAAAAAATCAATAAAATAATATTTATTATACAAATAGACTCTAAACACAATTGAAAAACTTAAAATAATTTCATGCACAACACTTGAAATTTTAAATCTTAAGCAAAAAACATGTTTTCTCAACAATGGCGATTTTTGTTTACATATTTCATGGTGCTACCACATTTTTCGCGTAAATTAATTGAAGTATTTAAATATGACCGAAAAACTCAAAGCGTATTTAAACACATTTTAAGTTTATGGAAAAATTAACTAATTTTGTATTTAAATACGAAATCAAAAACTGGGGTTTAGTCTTTAAAATACTACATTTTTATTAGTTCGGGTATTGGACTTCAACCAGTTCAATACCCGAAAGAGCAGAAGTCGCTTGGTAGAAAAAAACCATGAGATTATATTTGCAATTTTTTTAAATGACAATTGCCACTCGTGGACCAAACAGAAGCTGCATAGAAATTAACAGCATGGAAGATGTGATCTTTGAATTTCATTTTAGGGTCACGCACAACACCTACATATTTAACTTTTTATTCCCATTATATGGGATTTTTGTCGAACATAATACTATCCTGTGATAGAAAACAAACTTTGCGTTTCCTAGTGAAATATTTTGTGTGTGTTTTTTTTTGTATTTATTCTAATCTTCCATTTATAAAAATACGATATCAATTCATCTAAAGATTTTTGAAGATTAGTAGTTACATCTATAGCTAATATTTCGGAGCGAAAAACAGCAGTGTAATCAGCAAAAAATGACAAAGTACAATAGTCTAATTTTGGAATATCGTCTGTATGTAAATTATAAGGAATTGGAGACAGACAGAACCCTAGTGGACAACCTGCTGTCAGAGAAACAGACTCAGAAGAGTATGAACTCGGTGTGAACTTTAAAACTTTGAAGATGGAGAAAACTATGAACGATCTTGGTAAGCTGTAATAGAATGTTAAAACTAATCATTTTAAAGATAATTCCATCATACCATACTGAGTCAAACGCAGCTTTGACATGAAGTAAGACCATGCCTTTTGTTTTTTAGTAAGTTTTTATTTTTAATTAGTTGATATACAGTATATTGTTGCGGTGGGATAATGTTATTGGTTTTCATAAAATTTACTTATTTAATTGTAATAATTTTTTCCAGAAATTTACAGCCAGCTTATAGGTGGGTCCGACGAAGGGCAATCTGGAGGGTTTTTTTTTGGTTTATTCATTGGAACCACTTTAGATTATTTAATTTCTTGCGAAATGTAGCAAATTTTTAGGCAAGAGGTAATAATAACTGTTAAGAATTTTATATCCTTGAGGGGAAGTGCTCTTGGGCACCTATT
>OY776277.1:55715313-55720313 GCA_963675445.1 Linnaemya vulpina
TCGCGTAAATTAATTGAAGTATTTAAATATGACCGAAAAACTCAAAGCGTATTTAAACACATTTTAAGTTTATGGAAAAATTAACTAATTTTGTATTTAAATACGAAATCAAAAACTGGGGTTTAGTCTTTAAAATACTACATTTTTATTAGTTCGGGTATTGGACTTCAACCAGTTCAATACCCGAAAGAGCAGAAGTCGCTTGGTAGAAAAAAACCATGAGATTATATTTGCAATTTTTTTAAATGACAATTGCCACTCGTGGACCAAACAGAAGCTGCATAGAAATTAACAGCATGGAAGATGTGATCTTTGAATTTCATTTTAGGGTCACGCACAACACCTACATATTTAACTTTTTATTCCCATTATATGGGATTTTTGTCGAACATAATACTATCCTGTGATAGAAAACAAACTTTGCGTTTCCTAGTGAAATATTTTGTGTGTTTTTTTTTTGTATTTATTCTAATCTTCCATTTATAAAAATACGATATCAATTCATCTAAAGATTTTTGAAGATTAGTAGTTACATCTATAGCTAATATTTCGGAGCGAAAAACAGCAGTGTAATCAGCAAAAAATGACAAAGTACAATAGTCTAATTTTGGAATATCGTCTGTATGTAAATTATAAGGAATTGGAGACAGACAGAACCCTAGTGGACAAGCTGCTGTCAGAGAAACAGACTCAGAAGAGTATGAACTCGGTGTGAACTTTAAAACTTTGAAGATGGAGAAAACTATGAACGATCTTGGTAAGCTGTAATAGAATGTTAAAACTAATCATTTTAAAGATAATTCCATCATACCATACTGAGTCAAACGCAGCTTTGACATGAAGTAAGACCATGCCTTTTGTTTTTTAGTAAGTTTTTATTTTTAATTAATTGATATACAGTATATTGTTGCGGTGGGATAATGTTATTGGTTTTCATAAAATTTACTTATTTAATTATAATAATTTTTTCCAGAAATTTACAGCCAGCTTATAGGTGGGTCCGACGAAGGGCAATCTGGAGGATTTTTTTTTTTGGTTTATTCATTGGAACCACTTTAGATTATTTAATTTCTTGCGAAATGTAGCAAATTTTTAGGCAAGAGGTAATAATAACTGTTAAGAATTTTATATCCTTGAGGGGAAGTGCTCTTGGGCACCTTTTATTGATACTATCGATTCCTGGCGATTTTCTTAATAATTCCAGCAATTTCTGATGTTGTTGTTGAAAATTCCTCTGAATTATTAACATTCATCATCGAAATGATTCAAGAGTGCAATAAACTAATGAATTTGTAATATTTTTCAGAAATAGAATGGTTTAAACCAAATGTTCGATCCAAAATTTCACCTTTTTCTTGGTTGGTAGTATAACGGTGATCGTTTTGTTTCAGAATAGCAATGCTTCTGGACTTCTTTATTAAAATTTTGGCTAAATTCCAAAGTTGTGGAGAGCCTTTATCAAGAGTGAATAACAAATCATTCCATGAGTTATTTCTTATTTTTTCAATCTCTTCACGAATTTTTCGATTTAACACTTTCATTTGATATTGGTCGTTTATATTCTTTGTAGTATCTTATTCCTTAAGAAGTCCAGTAGATTTGCTTACATATGACGTATATCTCATAGGAACAATATATTAAATTGCTTCATTTAAAACATGTTTAAAGTTTGATATACGATTATCAAAGCGTTAAGAGTTTGTAATACTATTAATATTCGGTAGATTAAGGTGTCGATTTAAGAATCTGGCAAAGCTATACCAATTAGCATTTATTTAGTCGTAGGTGAAAGTTGTGTTATAATAAGAACTATTTAAAACTATGTTCACCGGCAAATGATCAGAGCTTAAGTCATTCAATTACTCTGCAGGAGATTGTCTTTTCCTTATGCCCTCAATACCTGCTAGTATATTTGGAAAGTAGCGTGAATAAATATTTATGCAATCGATGTTAGTAACAATTTTTAATTCAATATTTTCAACAAGTTTAGTATTACCTATAGGAATTAATCGATGAGGTATATTATTTATATATTTTTTTTATAATTACTGCTACTCTTGAATATGTTGTCATTTCTGTACACATAAAACTCTTTATGTGTAATAGATATATCCTATTTTAACAATGTTTCAGTAACCAAATTTTAGGCTTGATTACAAATGCCTCTGGCATTCCAAGTAAACAGTTTGATGTCATTGTGAGCGATTATGATAAACATTTAATTGCGAGGTTTGTGATGACCTTAAATTGATCCGCTTTAGACCTAGTTTTTCAGTTGTGTTATTAACTCTAGAGCTAAGTTTTTAATTTCTTCTATAGAAAATAGTATATTAGGAATGCCAGAATTATTGGTGTTACTATTCCTACTGTTGTTTATGATGTCCCTTTGTGATATCCATTTATCTGGTGGCGCTGGCACACTTTGGCGTATTGTGTTGGGATAATTGTTATTATAGTTGCCCTTTGCCTGACATCCATAATTATTACGAACACTTCGTCGTTGTACTGACTGCGATCGTTGTCGAATACTTTAATAAGTATTCGACATCCACACAAGACAGAAGTCTTGTGTGGATCAGCCCAATTAGCACCTTGTAACGGTTTGAACCAAGGCCAAACATGTAGCACTTGTGGCATTGTGGAGTCTGTGCTTTGTGGGGTTGCTGATATTACCATCTTACTTTCAAATAATTTATTACTGACTGTTTTTGACATACATAGCTCTTTAACAGTAATAGTTTGTCGTGCCAAATAAAAGACTTGTATATTCTGCATTATAACAATTTGAACATCTATACTTTACATGCCAATATCAGTCTAGTTTTTTTAAAACTATTTTTGGATCTTTTTATACATACCAAACAAAAGGGTTTTTATGGTTTTCCGCTTTTTGTCGCACAAGTAAAATACTGGTATTTGTTTTGGATTTCAGAAACAATTTAAGTCCGAGTGAAATCTTTTTTGGCATAATTAGATATTTTGCGCAGTTTGCAAAGTATTTCGTCATAACTAATTTTATTTTATTCAATTGTTTAAAGAAGACCTCTTTATTTTATTTGATTTTATTATTTTTGTTTTTTAATTGTTATTTTATTGTTTTCTTCCAGTTTTTATTTTCTTGGTTTTTACATTAAATGTGTTGTTGTAACACAACACTGCGAATGAAGAAAAGTTATCAACGAAAGGACTTGAAAACTTTTATCTGCAGAACGCACATCCGAAATGGAGTAGTTAACCGTATCAATGCAATTGTGTAAATATGTCATTTCATCAAACCTTTAATAACTTGAAATTCAAGTTATTATTGGAAAACAAATGCTTCTATTTGGATGAACTATTTTCAGGCTGGTGTTCATAGCTCCATTCTATCGGCATCCATATTCAAAGTTGGTTAAAATGACGTTTAACTATTCGGGAATCATTAAGTTCTAGCGAATACGCTACTGGGCCGGCCCTTTCGAGCGGTAACAATACCTTCAATCCATTTTAGGCCGGTGGAAAAATTCCTACACCAAACTGTCTCGAAGATATTGAAAGAATTCTTGGAACGGCAATTTCATTGAGGTGAATTTTATCAATATATGATTTTCGTTGCCATCATTTCCGCTGGCGAGCGGTTTGTGCTGCTATTTATAATTATATGTTGGTTAAACAGAAAACGTGCAAGATGTAATTCGACGTCAGTACTCAATTGTAACTTTCTTAAAAATTTTTTTTTAGTCTGCACCATTCGTTGCGCCTGGCCATTACATGATGGGTGAAAAGGTGCAACACGTATATGACGAATCAAATTGATTCTCAAAATATTATTAAATTCTTCTATGCTGTCCGGTACCCCGAACGTAACGAAGAGTGAACGTAAAGGTTTGACGGTGGACAATAAGGAGGTTGACTTTACTATGAATACTTTCAGCCATTTGCAGTAAGAATCGACAAGAAAAAATAATTTACCACGAAAAGGCCCCGAAAAATCGATATACAAACGTGACCATGGCTTCTAGGTTGTTTCCCAGGAATGTATTGCAACTTTTGGGGTTCATGCCTTACCTCTTGACAATATGCGCATTGTGTTACGGTTCACTCTGTCACCATAAAATTGTGGCTCCTAGCTAGCGCCTTCATTTTTACTATTCCTGGATGGGACGTGTGCAGTATATCTATAATTTTTTGACAAGACTGTGGCGGATGTTTCTGTACGCCTTGCATAATATGGAAAAATTTCATCAGATCGTGATACTTTGTCCGGCCATCCCCTTAACGCCCAGCTACAAACTTTTGATAACAAGCGGTCGTTGCAAGTATTTTTGGCGTTTTGTGTAGCGTCTGTGGGAGGACAATCAGCATTTTCAATTAACAAAACATCAATCTCTCCACTGTTTGAAGTTTCTTCGGAAAGCGGGTAGCGACTCAATCGAAAGTAGATACTTGTATATCGCGGAAACCAAAAAATTTAAACTTTATTTTAACTATATCACAGTGAACAAGGTGATTCAAAATGGACATTTCCTTTATTTTCCTAATATGAAAAATTTCTTAATAAGTTTTAACTTTTAAACATCTATAACTTTTTTGTTTTAAAAGATTTCTAAACAAAACAAATTTTGTATAATTGCCCAATATATTAGCTAAACTAGTAGCATATATATATTCGTTTAGAGACAAGTACTATCTTATAGTCCAAACTATCCTCTACACTCCTATACCCCATTGTATACGAGGCCCGATCCCACCATAATACCAGAGCAATTTTTATGATACAAGGTCAAATATTTTTTGAGTAAAATATGTGTTTTCTCTTGTGTTAATTTTTGAAGTACTTTTTTTCAGATCGCTTCATGAAAGACGGATTTCAGATGGAAAAGTAATTTAGTTTTTTATTTAATTTACCTTTACTAAAAAGGTATAAAATAGATTTCTTGGAATTAATTTTGGCATAGTGTATATGTTTATATTTAAAACTGCGTCTAATAAAAAACATATCTCAACTAATTATGGTAAAA
>OY776277.1:55727813-55780313 GCA_963675445.1 Linnaemya vulpina
AATCGTGATGGGGAAAACTTTTGATGAACACCTCAAAAACATGGCAGAAGTTCTTCAGCGGATATCATCAGCTGGATTGAAACTCAGCATGAAGAAATGTGCATTGTTCCAGAAAGAAGTAAAGTATTTGGGGCATCGTGTTACAGCAGACGGAATCTCAACGGATGAAGATAAAATAAAAGCAGTAAGGGACTGGCATCAACCTAAAAATCTTCATGAATTGCGCAGCTTTTTGGGCCTTTGTACATACTACAGACGCTTTGTGCCGAATTTCGCCAGTGTAGCTGCAAGCCTGCATGAGCTCACAAAGAAGTCGATACCATACCATTGGGGCGAACCACAGGAAAATGCATTCCAGAAACTCAAAGAATTATTATGTACGTCACCAGTGCTAGCGTATCCCATAGCTGGAGAAAAATTTGTGCTGGATACTGATGCGAGCGATTATGGCATAGGGCGTGTGCTATCCCAAGTAGTTAATGGCACCGAGAAGGTCATAGGGTACTATAGCCGTGTACTCTCAAAACCTGAGAGGAACTACTGTGTGACACGACGTGAGCTTCTGGCGGTATTGGAATGCATTAAACATTACCATAAGTACCTGTATGGTCAACACTTTACATTAAAGACCGATCATTCTGCACTGAGATGGCTATTGCAGTTTAAAAATCCTGAAGGGCAACTGGCAAGGTGGATTGAGCGCCTGCATAGCTACGACTTCAGTATTGGGCATAGAAAGGGCACAAAGCATAACAATGCGGATGATCTTTCAAGAAGACCCTGCCGTTTAGAGTGTAAACATTGTGTTAGAACCGAGCAAAAGGAAGGCGTTGTTGATGTTCGGCTAATGCACATCGGCCCTGATGAAGACTGGTCAGCGGCACAGAGGAACGACGATATACTAAGGAAAATTATAGCGGCCAAGGAAGAGGACAGACGACCATCCCGGAATGAAATTTCGGCTGAAAGCCCACTCGCCAAATCTTATTGGGCTCAGTGGAACAGCCTCAAGGTAATAAAAGGGTGTTTATACCGCGTATGGGAAAGTGTAGAAGAAGTTGTAAAAAACAACTTTAAATTTAATAGTTGTGTCATACTCCAAGATAATTAAAGTTATACAGGAGTTTCATAATGGACCTAGTGGCGGTCATCTTGGAGTAACAAAAACACTTGAGAAACTGAGGCAGCGTTTTTATTGGGTTGGATGTCAACAAGCCGTAGCCGACTGGATGGCAAACTGCCCACAGTGCATAGCAGCCAAAGACCCAGTAAGAAGCCGGGGACAGCTACAACAATACAGCTCAGGAGCACCATTCGAGCGGATCGCAATGGATGTAGCAGGTCCCTTTCCCGTCACTGAAGCCGGAAATCGTTATGTACTTGTGGTAATGGACTTTTTCAGTAAATGGCCAGAGGTATATGCTATACCTAACCAGGAAGCAAAGGCAGTTATAAATGCATTCGTCAACAACTGGGTATGTCGCTATGGTGTCCCAATAGAATTACATTCCGACCAAGGAAGGAATTTCGAGTCTGCCATATTCAGCGAAATGTGCGAGTTATATGGGATAAAGACAACCAGAACTACGCCGTTGCATCCGCAGTCTGATGGCATGGTAGAGAGGTTCAATCGCACCTTAGAAGAGTACTTGCGAAAAGTAGTAAGCAACCTTCAGAGGGATTGGGACGAGCACATTCCCAAATTTTTGATGGCATATAGGTCAGCTGTACACGACTCAACATCGAGAACGCCAGACAAAATTATCTTTGGGATGGAATTAAAACTACCTGGTGATTTGGAATTTGTTGTTAAAGCAACTGTAGAAGAAAGAGCTATTACGTCCCAAGAGAAGGAGGACTTAAGCGAACTACATGAGTTCGTGCGTAATAGAATCAAGATGGTCAGTGACAAGTAAAAGCTAGGTATGACCGCGCAGCAAATTCGGAGGGATTTATGGAAGGACAATTGGTTTTACTTTATAACCCACAACGGAAAAAAGGATTGTCCCCAAAAATACAGACTCACTGGGATGGCCCGTATAAATTGATTAAGAGAGTGAATGACGTTGTCTACCGGATACAGAAGTATAATAGCCCAAGGTCGAAAATGAAAATAGTACATCTCGAACGATTGGCGCACTATGGAAGAGGTGATTGTATGCCTATTCGGGTCGAACAGGCTTAAGTGGGCGGCAGTGTTACAAATATTAGAAATAGATTTAAATAAAACGACAATGTGGCTATATGTACTTGGCAGCACTGCCACTTAATCTCAAGTTGTCAAAATGTTACAACCCTGGTCAACACAATATAGATAATATTCAAATTAACAGAAATGGAATACTCCGGAATATACAAGATCATTTGAGGCTGTGCCAATAAGTGCAAATAACAATAACGAAAAACCTAGCAACATAAATGCTAAGAGATGTTATTCTAAATGATCTTGTACGCAAGTATTCGCTGCTAATTAAGCTAAACAGGTTCACAAGTATACACAGTAATATACACATAGCAGAAGAAAAAACAAAACTATACAACACACCGAACACTCATACATACAACCACACATAGTTACCATAAGCAAAACACACAAGTCAGCATTGTCATGTATACAAACACACGTATTTAACTACATGTTAAGTAAAGTACAACCAACAACAACCATGCCCAGAAGCTTCGCGAAGTTACCGGACAACGTCACTTTGCTATATAAAGACGCTGCCAGAGCTCAGCGAGAGAGTGTGATTTCAAATATAGACGTGTTAACATCGCTAAGTGTTTAGTAGTACAAATACTCGTGTTAATAAAGTAATAAATAAAATGCTGCCGCATTATATTTCTAAAATTAATTTGTCTGTGTTTTAATTTGGTGCAATTAAACGAATCCTTGAAGGATAAGTAAAAAAACCGATTTTACGAAAAGTTCTAAGAACGTAACAATATATATATATATATATATATATATATATATATATATATATATATAAATATATATAACAAGCGCTGTTACAGATAGAAGTACTAAATCAAAACCCATTAAAAATTAAAAGAGAAATTCCTGGAAAAACGATACGTCAAGGGTTAACGTCTATTGTTTGTACTGCGGTCTTCTCATACTTCATACGTGCGCGTGTGAACGTGTTCGTTTCTTGATTGTGATATTACCCGTCTAACCGAATTTTTTTCGTTGTTTATTTGCGAGTAAGATTATTTAAAGTAAGTTCTTCATAATTGTTATTTATGAAAATTTCAAATATGAGTAAGTACACCTACAGAAATCTCGCCGATATTTTCTTTCAATAATATGATTTACACGATATTGAATTGCATATACTAGGCAATAAAATTAGAGATTAATATCGAGCTATATAACAAGAAAATGATGTACGAACGAAACCATTAGTGGTTGTCACAGGAACTTTTTTTCGATATAGTATCTACAAATGACAAATGTGAGAAACAGGGTCGACCAGCAATACGAATGGATGAATGTTGTGAAAGAACCTGAAGACACATACTGCAGAATATCAATGAAGAAATATTTCCAATAATCACCAAGAACTTATTTTTGCACCAAATTCAACAAACAAAAAATAAGAAATCGAAAAATAGGATAATTGAAACAGTAATAGAAGCAAGCCCAAGGCGCACGAAAAGGACTTTCAAAAATATTTCTACACCGAATGAAGACAGGAAAATTACTCCAGAAAGTGTTAGCATTATTTTTGGATTTCAAATTATCTAAAAACTAGTAGAGAAAAAGCATTCTGGGATTTTCCAAGAGTATAGGGATTTAGTCTCTGTCAAAAAAGAATGTTTACCCCCACAAACTGCTATAACTGTCATTTCCACTTCAGCAGAACTTAAATTGCAAGATCTTGAACGCACTGCCGAACGGTTGTTAAATACGCTTGATTCTGATCGCTTGAAAAAACTTTAAATTCTAAATGGGGATGTGTGGTCGAAGACAATAAAAGCAATGCAATGCCGAATATACATCAGATGTTGACTTATATATGGTATCTTTCGTTCCATTGCGCTTAACAAAAAGTTATACCGGGTTAGAGCCATTAACCAGCAGAACAACAGAAATTGATGTATAGAAATAGAAATAGCCTCATCAACAAAGTATTGCAGACCAATAAAATTTACATTCAAACAAGAAGCAAAAGATGTCATAATTGAAAAAGTCCAATATATATAAAAGATTAAATTTATGCTCTTCAACCTGCTGTATTTACAGTTGATGATCAGGAAATCGAAGGGTTCTCCTCGATAATTACTAAAGGTAGACCATCAATTTATTTGTTGTTGTATTCCATGCACACGTCTGCAATGCCTACAATAGGAATTTTATGTCTTTGAAAATCCATAACCTGAACGTCCCCCTTATACTCATTTGGTATTTTATTCGACCAAATGCAATGATACGAGTTTGAAGACATAATGGTGTAACTAGAATCAGAGTCTATTACGACCATTTAAAAGTATGTGTGCTGATTTTGATAATGGACTGTATATTGTTTTTTTCCACTCGATTTTGTTGGTACTGTTTGTTGCTACCAGAAGGGGAAGGAGCGGAGCCTGATCTGCAAACTCGTTGGAGAATACCCTTTCTTTTACAATTTGAGCAAATTTTATCACGATGACATTGTGCACGTTGATGAGAACCTCCACATCCGTTGACTGTTGTGTGCGATTACTACTAGAAGTGTACTTCTAGTAGCGATTTACTGAGGGGGCTTGATCTGGATGACGTATTTCAAATACATCTTTCATTGCCGATTCAAAGGTTTTGGCTCGATATATAACTTTCTGCAAGAAAAGATCAGTCTCCTCTAATAGTCTCCTTTGTAACGATTCGTCACGTAGACCACAAACTAAGCGATCGCGAAGCATTCTATCAAGAGCTGATCCAAAATTACAATTTACTGCAATTTTACGTAATGCTGCAAAGTAGTCTGCAAAACTCTCATCAGAATGTTGGTCCCGTTTATAGAATTTATAAAATCTCGCAATTTCGGAGGAACGGAAGTGTTCAGTCAAAATCTTTTTAATATCAGCAAGACTCAATGCACTCACTAATTTTGGGGAGGCCAATGACGTCAGGAGATCGTATAAGTTTGGTCCAGCTAATGTTAGAAAGGTTGTCTCTTGTGGCTCTTTCCCCCTTTACGTCATTGCAAGTAAAAATAACTCATAGCGCGCGTAGTCTACTTATCAGGATGCGTAATATCGAAAGATTCAATGTTTCCCACAGCAGACATTTGCGTTGCTTCCACTTTTGACGACATTATGTATTATTTCACTACAAACTTGCCGAGAAGCCAATAATTGCCAATATAACTTTTTGTTTATCTTCTTCTGCTCGGCAGAAAGAAATCCATGTCGGACATAAGTGTTGCTCAAAACTTTGCTGAGATTCTGGGCTAGAGACATATACATCCGAATCCTTTCCTACTCAATTTTATCATTTGGGAAACTCCAAACGACTTAAGTTGTGGTTGGGTGTTGGCCTTGAATGCCGGTTGATTTACTCAATAATATGTTTCAAACCTTTAAAATTAATCATAATAAAAACGTATGTAAAAATAAATATTTTTTAATATATATCTATAAATATTTTTTAATATATATCTATAAATATTTTTTAATACCTACAAGGTTTGCGGCAACTAGAGTGGGTTGCCAGCATCCCGTAGATATCTCCTTTAAATTTTTTGCTGCTTTTGCTGTACTTCAGCATATTCCATTTCAGCAACATTAATCATAAACGCAACACTAAAAATTTTTTTAGTTTATTTTTGGCACTTTTATTATTATTATGAGAATAATAGGAATATTTAGAATTGGGGTGATTAACTTGAAATGCAAGTTGTTATTGGAAAACAAAAACAAATGTTTCTATTTATTACTCTGCTATGCTAACTATGATAAGTTTTACATTCCCGCTTATAATGTGTACAAAAATAATGGAATCTCTGATGGAGGAAGTGAGGCAATTGCTGTAAAATCAACATGAGAAATGTCCTTTAACACAAAATGTCTGCATTTCAGTAGGAAATTGTAGTTCATATCTGCAAATTTTGCTTCAGTCCTTAACATCTACAAATTACAAATGCTTCATTCTATGCGATTAAAATATAACAGTCGTCGGTACAATTATTTTGACAAATTGTGTATTGGCGATTATTCATGTAAGTGCATAAGATACTTTTACCTCAGCTTTGCTCCAAATAAAGTGCACTAGAGCTGTACGGCTCCTGAATGAATTAATTCAATTGAATCATTCAGTCAATAGAGCGAGGTGAATCTTTCATTCAATTGAGCGTTTTTAGCTCAGTTGTTTCAGTTGATTCATTAGATATGTCTCTTTCAGTAGCTCTTTCAGTGATGTTTCAATTTGTATGTCAAAATCCATACGAAAAAAATTAATTAATTCACAAACATGTGCTAATGCATACAGGGATGTAGTGCTCTTTATTTATAGAGTTGCCAGCAAAAAAAAAAAAAAACAACTGAACTATTGAATGAACTGAGCTAGTGAAACAACTGAGTTACTGAATAAAGTGAAGTACTGAAACAACTGAGCTACTGAATGAACTGAAACAACTGAATGAACTGAATGAATTAATTCAGTAAAGTGAGCGGAGCTAAAAAGAGCGCTCACTCAAAAGAGCTGTTTTGTACAGCTCTAAAGTGCACATCAACGACAACATTTAAATAAAATATTTTGTTCATTGTTTTGTGTACTTTCAAACTGGTGATAAGAATCATAGAAAGTGACTTTCGCTGCGGCGTAAGTATTTTGACATGCACTTCAATCAGTTTTCGTTCGTGTTATTTGCAAATATAGATTAACTAGAAATGTTTTAATTTATTTTTGTGTGTTAACTTATAGTTTTGATTGAGCAGTGGTTTGAAAATATGGAGAAAACTGCTAAGTAATCTAGTTATTATTAGTCTCAGTACTCAACATGGTACAATAAACAGGTATATGCATCAGCACAGGTGATAGTGAACTGATTGTCAAAATTTTTGAAATTCGCCGCATTTTTGTTTTCTGTTTACTATGTTTCGGTTGTTTCAAATTTTTATATATAAAGTTGAAATTTTTCTTCATTTAAATTTTTATTCATTGATTTCAAAATAAAGTTATATGAGTATTATTTATTTTAAATGGTTCTTTTATCGGAATCTGAAATCAAAAACCATTCCCGAAATTCCATACATATAGACGATTAGCGATGTGATGTCATTGCAAAATAAGATACAAGATTTGAGTAATCACTTCAACAATTTTTTTATTTATTTAATATTAATAAGAATAAACAAATATAACATCTTGTACGATAGTAGTAGGAGTAATTATTGTCAATAGCCAATATTAAAGTTCGTTCGCACTGAGTCTGGCGAAGAGTATATAGATGGTGCAGAAATTGGTAGTTAGGAAGCGACAAACCAAATAAACTTCACTAACTTCCTGAAGAGCCACCACAGCAGAACTCTGGAAACGCAAATCAGTTTTAAGGTCTTTAACAATTTCACGAGTTATTTGCGAATCAACAATTCAGTACTATTCTGATTGCGACGAAAACGGTGTGATTTCGTACCACCGCCGGTAGCTGGTGCACTTTTATGAACTGCCTTGTTTGCTGACAAAGTAGAGAAAATAAAAAAGAAATTGTTTTAATAAAAGTGAAGAATTATGAACAGAACAAAAATATTACCTGAAATCATTAAACATATTCCACTTCTGCTCTCTTCCCAAACTATATTCATTTAACTTCCATCCTTGGACAATATTTCACTGATGCAAACCCCTATTGATCCATAATCAAGTAGTGAACGAATAATATGTTAATTTACTTTTGAAAATGCCACAAAGGTATGTACTTCTGCAGGAAAAGTTATAAGTGCAAACAATGCTTGTCCTGAATCAATTCCAAGCCCTGTGTGCCACTTAAAATTTTCCGGAAGATGTTTATATCTATCACACACCTACCTTTTCGGATTGTTGGGAAATTGTAGTTTCTGAGATTCTTGGACACCCACAACACGTCTGTGTCTCCTAAAATATAAATTTTGTTTTATTTTATTTCATAAATTTTACTACAATCAATACTTACATCACCACTTTGATATTTCAAAACACAACAATGAATAAAATAATTTTGTTTACATAAAATTTTATTTTTTTTGAGAAAGGCGAATTAATTAATTCGCCTTGTATTTGACATTGTGTTTCACAAAAAAGATGCTTTGTTCTAATGAATTCGCTTTGCATATACCTGATAATTGTACCATGGTACTCAATTTGCTTGAACTCAATTTGCCGCGTCAAACTGTTCATTATCCAATAAACAAAAACGATGTACAAAGTTTAACGCCAACCAGCGGTCTAAATAAAGACCGGATCATCTTGCGAAAATGACTTTTAAGACCTACATAGTAAGAGATACTATATACATGCCACAGCAAAACAAACTCAAGCGTTTAGCTCTTGGCAATGCACATGTCCAAAAACCAGTCGAGTTTTGGAAAACAGTTCTTTGGACTGATGACAGCTGATTCGAATACAATTCATCCATAATTTCAAAGACAAAAAACTGCGCTAGTTTATGAGAGAGTTAGCTATAGAGAAGGCATTGCACACAGTGGCAATGTAATTTTATGGGGCATTGCACACAGTGGCAATGTAATTTTATGGGGCATTGCACACAGTGTCTTACGTGATTTGGTACCTATCACTGGTTGCATGAGCTTTGAGCTTTAAATGATTACGAATTGCCCTCGGGTGACAAATTAATAGCTTGTATTACTCCCTGTCACAGGAGTATATTAAACAAGAACTTCGTTAGAAATATCGGACTCAATTTATTGATTGGCCATCACAGCTTGTGCTGTTCTGGTTCAACAGTGCTCAAAACAAAGTTACAAAGAAACGAAATTTTGTGATTAAAAACTTATGAAAAAATAATACAATTTTGTAAACAAGTAAAATAAAACATAAGGAATTCGAAATAAATCAAATATGCCCAAAAAAGTAATCGACGTAGTATTGCGGCTACTCAAAAATTAAAATGAAATTTTTAATTGTCACTTATGTAAACAAGAAGGAGGTGAAATACGACAAGAATTAAGCTCAATGAAAACAGAACTTAAAAAACTTGAAAAGTTAGATCAGCTGAGTGAATCTATTATGTTTATGTCAACTAAATTCGACGAACTGCTTGAAGAGGTGGCTGAAAACAAACGAAAATTAACTGAAGTTAAAAAAGCAAATAAAAAGCTAAAAACAGAAATAAAAGCGTTGAAGTCTTCAGTAAAAGCCTTATATGATGGTCGGGCTAGAAACCATTAATAATTAGTGGTTTCAAAGTGGCTGAATATATATGTAAGTGCCTTTGATGGTGTGGAAACCCTTTCCAAGGATTCTAGTGTTTCGTTGCAAAAAACGCAGTAGAAGATGCCTATTTCCTAAAGAATAGAAGCAAAAACAATGATAAAAAACAATAGTTGTTAGATTTACATCAAAATTTAATAAGGAAGAATTCATGTCATCAAAAGCTAAATTTAAGGAAAATGAAAAAAACAAAAAATGAATTTGTAAACAATTTTAACAACAAAGATACTATGAATCATTTTAACCATGCTAAATCGTTAAAAACCATTGGTTATCAGTACGATTTTATAAGAAAAATTAAACTTCCAAGCAACAGTTAATTTATGATGAAATTGATGTAGATAACATGTTATTGAATGCTACAACTAATAAGCATTGGGGTAGAAGATCTTTGGGCCATTACAGACCAGTGATCTTCTGATGAATATGATGTGGAAGATGATGCTCCGTTTCTATTGTATGTAAATAAATAAATATGTACTTGTACAATAAAGAATATCTTTTTTCAATTGATCTTTTTATAACTGCTTATTCTTTCTATGATTAAAACTTAATATTTCAATAGTTTTTCAAATTTTAAAAAGTATATTGATAGTTTAAATTGTAATTTCAAATCGTTCTTGGCTCGATTTCCAAAGCTATCTGATATAATAGCACTACAAGAAACTTGGTTTAAAAAAGATATTCAGGCATGTTCTGGAAATCACAAGATTTAAAATCAATTGTGATTTTAAAATCATAATTGTGATTTCATGGTGTTCTGAAAATCACAAAAGTTTTAACTTTTCGGTGTAATTTTACCAAGTTGAACACAAAACAAAAAGTAAATAACAAGAAAGAAAACAGAAAAAAGAATGAAACGTTGTAAGGTGGCTACTGTCGTGATTGAAAACACAAGAACTTGATTGCATATCTGACTGTTCAATTGCTGAAGGAAAAAGTCAGTGGTCACCATGGAATGTGACGTTTTAAACAGCATCGTTTTTAACAAAAGTACGGACCAGCCTTTAAAGCACTCCAACAGTATTTTTATCCCAAATACGGCAGTTTTGTTCATTGGCGTATACATTCATGGTAGCCTGTACCGTTTAGTTTGTGTGTAACCATTATTAAAAGTGAAATTGAAGACAATATACAATTTAGCAAGAGGTGGTAACCGAAACAAAGGCCCTTTTTGAGTGTGTTGAGACATCCAAATGTTTGGAAGAAATGAACAGATTGGCAAAACTCTATTCTAAATGTATTCATTAAAAATATATGAATTATTCAAATAGTGACGGAGTTACTACCTACTACAATCGTATGTAAACCAGGAACGGGCAATCAAGAAATATGTCATATAATTCAATAAATGATAGTAGCGTAAAAATATGTTTATCTTTCGTCGATAGAAAGGAGGCATTCAAAAATCAGAGCGTAGAAAGATGCCGTAATAATATTATCCTGAACCTTTATTAAAATGGGAGAAAACTCCTAACGAAAGTCGTTACGAATTCCACCAACTTGTAATCTTAGTATGTAATTGAGTTTTCAAAACATTACAAAAATATTCTAAGCATGAAATGTTGAGGATTCCTAGTAGAATAAGAAAACCCAAACGAAACCTAACTACAGTATTTACCATTTTTACGAATTCCCCCAAGCACCCGAGTCAGCACAAATTTCTACAAAACATATTGATGATGAAATATCATTGTTAATAATGTTATACATTGCTATACCATATAAACATATCATGCCAACTTAAACATACTTTCGTAGCCATTGCAACTTTGTTACGCTGTTGTGTTCCTTTCAATGTCTGTAAATATTTCTTTTACCACTTCATTGAAATTTAAACTGAATATCTGCACGCCGTATCATACAAATTAAGATTTTAAAGTCAAATAATTGCAATAAAAGTATTTTGCACAATTTTTATAAGTGGGAATGTATTCAAATATTAAAGGTATTAAGTATATATTTTCAGTAAAGGCCAAAAACTCTTTGGCGTTACATTTCAAGTTTATTTGAAAACCCGAATACACATGAAAACAGAAACATATTTACCTCAATTTTTAATTTTTCCAATTATTTCAAATATTTTTTAAATAAATGTGAACAATCATATCGTAAAACGAGTAAAATTTTGAAATAAAATAATAAAATAAATTCTATTATCAAAATTGTGGCAACTCGAAATACAATGAAATTTATATAAAACGTGGAACAAAAAATTCAGTTCTCGTATAATTTTTCATAAAATATTACTAAAACTATAAACTGTTATCCCATTCAAAGCAAGGTGCGTTTACACCTACCAAATATTTGCCCGAAAAGGCGTAACCCCTAAACATTAATGAAAAATATTTTGATTTAGATAGGTATTTATCAAGTAAAAATGTTTCATACCAAGCTAGTAGTGGCAAGGAATTGTCAGTAAACAGTTCTGAGTCAAAACGTTTTTCATTCGTATTTAGTGATAACGTTTCTTTCGACAAATGTTTGATAATAAAAAAATACACATGAATACGGCATAAGTTGAAAATGAAAAACAGATGTTGACCTTCCTTTGTACTTAGGAATATTTAACATTCATTTCTAATTAAAACATTTTGCAAACAAAATTGAATTAAGTATGGCAACAAATAGTTATTTAAATAGAACAATATGATTGTTTTACTTGATTAATATTTTTGTAGTGGAAAATCCATTTATGTTACAATGCCACCTTTCAAGATTCATACGCACACATTCACATATGCTTGTATGTAGCTACTTTCTTCCTCTGTTTTGGGAAGTTTTAATGGTTTTTAATATATTATGCAATTGAATGTCAAATAATGCAGACTGAATAACCATGCGTAAAACTATGTCACAATTATTTTCAACATGAATTACAATTTTCTTGTCTCTCCTTGATAAAATTGAAAATGCTACATGGTCATCATATAAAAAAAGGAAATTATTGGGTATGTACAGTATTTTAACTACATTTAGTGCGATTGTTGAAAACCTTGAAAGGATATTTCAAAAATCATATTCATATAATAAAATTAACATAACTCCAAACTTGCGAAAAAATTCCTCCTTGAGACTACATGAAACAATTAACCTGTCACACTCTTTTCTCTACAAGTGATCTATTTGAGCGTAAACTATATTGTTGAAATTTCAATCATTCCCTTACTTCTTTTGCGTAGAAAGGAAAGTGACAATGATACCTACAAAGAACAAAATTAAAATCAAGAAGAATAAAAAACAACGCATTTAGAATTAAAGAAGTAAGGCAGTGAGTGCGTCGTGGTTGAAAAAGCAAAATTAAATAAAAATATAAAATAAAAAGTGAATAACTGAATGAAAAAAAAAATAATATATATATATATATATATATATATATATATATATATTTATATATATATATACAATAATATACAATATAAAGTTGATAATATACAAATAATAGTTGGTAATATACAAATAATAGTTGGTAATATACAAATATACAAATAAAGTTGAACAAAAAGTTAAAACTTAAAATAAATACACACATATAAAGAAGAAACACAAGTTTATTGAGATTATCAGTGGTTGCAACCCTGTATGTGTGATGGCTGGATCAAAAAAAATATTTTATATATTCGATTAATTTTCAGTGAGAAAATATAAATATGTACATATTTATAAAAACATAAATATAAATATGTACATGTTTATATAAATATGTACATATATAAAAATATTTTTACATATGTACATATTTATTGGAAATTTTGCAAAGGGGTTAAATTTCAATTGAAAAAATTTATTTTGTGGGGAAGATTTAAAACGGAAAATTTTATTTGGACACAGCAGTGTGAGATATCTAAAAGACTTTACAACAAAAAATAAAGTAGAAGCAACAACAACAACGTTCATAAAACTAGCGGTTTGGAAAATAATTAAGGAATTTTTTAAGATGGTTTATAAAATGGAATGAATTATTTTTTTTTTCTTGAATGTTGGTTAATAATAATTTAATAATAAAATTGGTGTTTTGCAAGAAACAAATTTTCTTCGGGGATTAAATTTGGTTATTGACACAGTGGTTTAAGGTGGTACAGTGGTTTCCTTATAAGGTTGATTTTTTCAATGAACAACTATTTTCTTTTGAAAGTTGATTTTTTGCGAGAGGCAAATATTCCTCTTGAACTTTTAGAACTGCCAGATTTACAAAAAATGTTTAAGAGTTTTTCGTATTTTATAAAAAGGGGTTTGGTCATTATATATCAAAACTACTTCGAAGAAATGCAAGCATGATATACAGCAACTAGCTGCTTTTTACAAAAATTTTTTGAAGATCGCATCAGAATCACTTACGCTTTCGTTGTTAAGAGCTAAAGCGGGTAGAATTAGAAAGAAGGTGGTCGAATATGGCAGTATTCTATAGAATATAGGAGATGAACAGGTTAAAGAAGAGGCTGATCAAAGTGGTGCGAAGATATTGGATATGATCAAGGCTGATATACGCGTCAGGCATCTCTTAAGCTACCTGCTATTGAAATTCGACATTTTGAGGGCCAGATTGATATATGACTAGCGTTCTGGAATATTTGCATGGCAGTTGTTGGATATGAGCCCTCCGTAACTCCAGCTCATAAATTGTAATATCTACATTCAAAGACGGGGGAGGTCTACCAACTCATTAAGGACTATGAATAAATTCTAAGTTTGATTTAGCCAGGCAAGCCTTAAAGAATCGTTATGAAACAAAACGAATTTTGATAAATAATCAAATCAAGAAAATGTATGGCATTCAGGCGTCACTGGCAGTAACTTGAAAATTTTTACGATTGATTAAGAATACAGTCAGTTATGCTTTATCAATTATAGAATAATTTCAAGTAAAGGTAGCGGACATTGACCCTTTCCTTATGCATATTTGTACTTCAAAGGTTCCCGGCGCTACCGCTCGTGCTTGGGAAGACTCTTTGAGTAATCACAAGGAACAGCCCACTTAGCAACAACTAGGCGATTTTTAACGAAAAGAATTGAAACGATGGAAACTTTTAGAAATCTGAAGGAGTCATTCAACAGATATAACAACACTTCAAAATCACAAGCTTTTTACTCCCAAAACGACTTCACCAAAACCAATTTTAGCTGCAAAAATTGAGTCTCCAATTCAAAATAAAACCAATTCGTAGATTACTCAAACTACAGTTGCTAAAAATGAACACTTGGAATTTATTCAAAGTCACTTTTCTCAACAGAGGGGTACTATTATCTTACCAACTATTTAGTTAATGTGGAACATATGTGGGAAGTATTCACAATTCGACCTTTATCGGATACAGAATCAAAGCGTCGTCAACAAAATCTTGTCTTGCCGTTAGAAGTTCATAACTCACAAATATCTGGACTTGGAGGAATTCCAAAAGGAGATGTGTAGAATTGGTTACATGTCGGAAATCTGATTTTTCTACAAAATAAGAGCGATTGCGGAGTCTTGACGGAATAACGCTTAAGCAAGCGGGATTCCTTTTGAAGAAAATTACCGCAAATGATCAGTCCGTACTTCAGAATATGCCCTACCGCGGGAGGATATTCTAGATGAAGATATTTTTAAGTTTGACAATTCCAGTACGATTAAAGCTTTGGGAATACGTTGGGACGCGTTATGGGATTTATTTCACTATGCTGTAGCACCAATTGATATTACACCCTCCACAACAAAAAGAAACATTTTGGCGGTTATAGCAACGCTGTTTGATCCACTAGGCTGGCTAGGCCCAGTAGTTATCACTGCCAAAATTCTTATGCAAGAGTTGTGCGAACAAAAATCAGATTAGGATGGAGGTGTAAGTCCTCAAATAATTTTGAAACGGAATTCGTTTTTAAGGAACTTGTATTTATTTCAAGTATAAGGATATCTAGATGGGTAGGTTTCTTACCATATTACCGCATCCAGATTCATGGGTTTAGTAAAGCCTCCAAAAAGGCTTATTGTGGGTGCATATACATTAGAGCAGAAAATTCGGGTTACATTAGGTGTCATTTGTTAGTTTCGAAAAGGTCATATTAAGAGGAATACAATTCCGAAGCTCGAGTTATGTGGAGCTTTATTGATTGCGAAACCTATCAGAAATCTAATCGTGAATTCTCAACTCTCCTACAAAATATTTTCGATAGTTTTGGGTTGAGCTAGTACTCAACATTGGAAGCATATAAAAACTGACTTATTGTGGCCAATGACGTATTTTTAGCCAAACAATTTGGAAGTGAAAATAATCACCAATTTTCACTTAGAAATCATAAATTTTGATTTGCTTGAAGAATTCTCATCTTTTGAACAACCGTTACGAGTTCCCTTCATAAATCGAATTCTCAAGAAACCATTACAATCCGAAAAGTTTATTACCTCAGAGGAGGTCGATCACATGAAACTAAGGCTTATTTCTATTGCGCAAAAGATTTACTTTGGTCAAGAGCATAACTGTTTAGTAAACAGAAAACCTTTAAGTAGGAAAAGCGGGTTGATAAGTCTGAATCCCTTTATTGAAAAAAATGATATTTTACGAGTTGACGGTACGCGTTGTAATTCAGCTTTAACTTATGAAGAGCTCCATCCTTTTACTGTACCTGAAAAATCACACTTTGCTAAACTTTTCGTAAACTGTACGCACCGTATTCTGCTTCACGCTGATCATCACATTATGTTGCGAACAATTAGGCAAGGATTTTATACTCCAAGATTAAAAAATCTCATCCGAAACTGCATAAGGGAATGTAAATTCCCGTATGCAAAATTTATAAGCATAAGTTCCAACATTAAATAATGGCTGTGTTTCCCCCAAAATGAGTGAACTTTTCCCTGCCATTTACCTATAATGGAGTCCATTTCGCTGGTCCCTTCAAAGGATATGTAGCTGTCTTCGTTTGTTTTTGCACCCGTGCAGTACAATCAGAAAGCTGTTCAGATCTCTCCTTCATCTTGTCACTGACCATCTTGATTCTATTACGCACGAACTCATGCAGTTCGTTTAAGTCCTCCTTCTCTTGGGACGTAATATCTCCTTCTTCAACAGTTGGCTTAACACCAAATTCTAAATCACCAGGTAGTTTTAATTCCGTCCCGAAGATAATTTTTGCTGGCGTTCTCGATGTTGAGTCGTGTACAGCTGACCTATATGCCATCAAAAATTTGGGGATGTGCTCGTCCCAATCCCTCTGATGGTAGCTTAATACTTTTCTACCATGCCATCAGACTGTGGATGCAACGGCGTCGTTCTGGTTTTCTTTATCCCATATACCTCGCACATTTCCCTGAATATGGCAGACTCGAAATTCCTCCCTTGGTCGGAATGTAATTCTATTGGGACACCATAGCGACATACCCAGTTGTTGACGAATGCATTTACAATTGTCTTTGCTTCCTGGTTAGGTATAGCATACACCTCTGGCCATTTACTGAAATAGTCCATTACCACAAGTACATAACGATTTCCGGCTTCAGTGGCGGGAAAGGGACCTGCTACATCCATTGCGATCTGCCCGAATGGTGCTCCAGAGTTGTATTGTTGTAGCTGTCCCCGGTTTCTTCTTACTGGGCCTTTGGCTGCTATGTACTGCGGGCAGTTTGCTATCCAGTCGGCTACGGCTTGTTGACATCCAACCCAATAAAAACGCTGCTTCAGTTTCTCAAGTGTTTTTGTTACTCCAAGATGACCGCCACTAGGTCCATTATGAAACTCCTGTAAAAGTTTACTTATCTTGGAGTATGGCACAACTATTAAATTTAAAGTTGTTTTGCCATCTACACTTTCCCATACGCGGTATAAACACCCTTTTATTACCTTGAGGCTGTTCCACTGAGCCCAATAAGATTTGGCAAGCGTGCTTTCAGACGAAATTTCATTCCGGGATGGTCGTCTATCTTCTTCTTTGGCTGCTATAATTTTCCTTAGTATGCCGTCGTCCTTCTGTGCCGCTGACCAGTCTTCATCAGGGCCGATGTGCATTAGGCGAACATCAACAACGCCTTCCTTTTGCTCGGTTCTAACACAATGTTTACACTCTAAACAGCAGGGTCTTCTTCTTGCCCCTTCCATGCTCAATGTTGTTTCTTGGTGGCGAAACAGATCTACCTCTCTTCGTTGATGCTTTGCAGCTGCGCTGAAAATGACCGATCTTTCCGTAGTTAAAGCACTTAGGCTTTTTTTTGGTAGCACTTTCTGCCAGCAGTTGTCGCATTGCCTCCTTAAAGCTAGCAACTAGGTTGTTATCCTCCTCATACAAAACCTCCACATTCCGCACTCTAGCTCTCTTCCTTGATGCTTTGCAGCTGCGCTGAAAATGACCGATCTTTCCGCAGTTAAAGCACTTAGGCTTTTCTTTGGTGGCACTTTCTGCCAGCAGTTATCGCATTGCCTCCTTAAAATTAGCAACTAGGTTATTATTCTCCTCAGACAAAACCTCCACATTCCGCACTTTACATATCTGTGGCTTGAAAATCATCCTTGCAGTCTCTTGAGCCAGAGCAAATGAAACAGTTTCAGCGAAAGTGGATTTTTGCGTAGCGCACACCGCCATTTTAACATCAGAGTCGCGAATGCCGTTAACGAAAGCCTCAGTTTTAAACTGGTCCAGGAACGGGTGACTCTCGCCTGGATATGTGAGCTGCACTAAACGCTCGATTTCCATTGCGAAATCTTGTAGAGATTCGTTAAGCTTCTGAACTCTACATCGAAATTCCATTCTGTATAAATCGCGCTTGTGCTCACCACCATACTTGCGCTGCAATGCTGCCATTATTTCATTATAATTGTTTCTGCTGCTTACTGGCACAGTCTCTAATACCTCTGCGGCTGTACCCTTTAAGGACAAAATCAGCTCTATGGCCTTTTCTTCAGCATCCCATCCATTTCTGCTAGCAACTGTCTCGAACTGGAATTTGAAGGTGCCTAATGGTACGCTGCCGTCGAAGCATGGCGCTTTTATCCGCGCAGAAACCTCCGCAACTGCTCGTACTGGCCCGCCTCTACACTCCAGGTTATTCTCTTTGTCCTCTAAAGCATGCAATTTATCTTCGAACTCCTTTGCATGCTCCTCCAGCTCTGAGAATTTATTCTCAATAGAATCCACCCTCTTCTTAATGGCTTCAGAAACCTCTACCAGGGTCTCGTTCGTGGCTTTATTTGACTCCTGTATTTCGGCTACAAGCTTTTCCTGCATCTGCTGAGAGTTTTGTTTTATTTCAGTTATTTCGGCAACAAGCTTGTCCTGCATCTGCTGAGAGTTTTGTTTTATTTCACTTATTTTGGCTACAAGCTTGTCACTGTTGATCCTTGATGCCTCCTGCATCTGCTGAGAGTTTTGTTTTATTTCACTTATTTCGGCTACAAGCTTTTCCTGCATCTGCTGACAGTTCTGTTTTATTTGGATCATCATAGCAGCGAACATTGAATTTATGTCCATGCTGCTGGTCGTGGCAGGACCGCATACCTGCAAACTCGTATATCCCGATGTCCATTCCGCGATTCTTAAACTCATCTATCAGTCTCTTCTGCAGTTCAGCCTTGTTACCTGCAGTTGGCAATTCCAGCTTAATGAGCTCCTTTTTCAGCTGTTCAACTTTTAACTCATCAAATTCCATGATTATTTATTTAAATTTTTTTTTATGTCCTTTTTTTTCTTAAATTGCAATGTCCTTTTAATTATTTTTGCAATCCCACTTCTGACACCAATTTTTACGTTTTTATATCTTTTCGTAAAAACGGTTTTATTACTTATCCTTCAAAGATTCGTTTTATTGCATCAAATTAAAACACGGACAAATTAATTTTAGAAATATAATGCGGCAAAACTTTATTTATTACTTTATTAACAAAGGTATTTGTACTACTCAACACTTAGCGATGTTAACACGTCTATATTTGAAATCACACTCACTCACTGAGCTCTGGCAGCGCCTTTATATAGAAAAATTGACGTCGTCTGGTAACTTCGCCAAATTTTTGGGCTTGGTTGTTGTTGGTTGTACTTTACTTAACATGTAGTTATATACGTGTGTTTGTATACATGACAAAGCTGACTTGTGTGTTTTGCTTATGGTGACTATGTGTGGTTGTATTTATGAGTGTTCTGTGTGTTTTGTCTATGGTAACTATGAGTGGTTCTATGGATGAGTGTTCTGTGTGTTGTGTGGTTTTGTTTCTTCTTCTATGTGTATATGGCTGTGTATACTTGTGAATCTGTTTAGCTTTATTAGCAGCGAATACTTGCATACAAGATCATTACGAATAACATCTCTTAGCATTTATGTTGCTAGGTTTTTCGTTGTTATTGTTTACACTTATTATTGGCACAGCCTCGAATGATCTTGTATATTCTGGAGTATCCCATTTCCGTTAATTTGAATATATATATAAATATATATATATGTATATATATATATATATATATATATATATATGTATATAAATATATATATATATATATATATATATATATATATTTATATACATATATATATATATATATATATATATATTTATATACATATATATATGTATATATATATATATATATATATATATATATATTTATATACATATATATATGTATATATATATATATATATATATATATATATATATATATATATATTTATATACATATATATATATATATATATATATATATATATATACATATATATATTTATATATATTTATATATATATATATATATATATATATATATATACATATATATATTTATATATATTTATATATATATATATATATATATATATATATACATATATATATTTATATATATTTTTATATATATATATATATATATATATATATATATATGAATTTAATTTGAACTCTTTTTCATTTATTTGGTATATAATATCAAAGAATATACACTATAAGAAGACGCATGTCGAAGAAAGAATGAACTAAAATTTTAAAATCTTGTTTGGTGCCGGGGGTAAGGGAAAAAACGAAGAAAAAAAGCAGAAACCAATGCACAGTGAACGGTCCCAACCAATCACTAATTATTTAGGGTTGCCGTATACCTTTTTTTAATATAACATTATTTTTAGTATTTTTTTTTTTTGTTTGCAGTTTTGAAAACAACCATTGGTAGTCAAATAACATTATATGAATAGGGTTGCCAAATTAACAACACAAAATATTTTAAAATTAATTAATTATTATTTAAGATAAAAAACATATTTATATAAAGATTAATAATAAAGTAACAAACAAATTCAAGTAACTTAACAATTGTAAACAATTTCTTAATCATTAGAATAAGTTTCTGAGTCTGAATCAGTGTTAAAAGATTTATCTACCATTACGTAATTACTAATTTCTTGATTATTGAAGAAATACCTGCTTGTATTTATTGGATTTTTATTAGATGAAATTAATGGATCAGAAGAAATTAGGAGTTTATACATTAAGTCTTGATTACAATTTTCTCTGCTATTTTTTCGAGTATGCTCAAGTCTGTTCTTTAAATATATTTCTCGACTTTTCTCCGTTAGCTATTTCAAGTTAGATATATTTATAGGTTTTCGAGAGGATACTGTTTTTAAGATTGAATTCAATTATATATCAACTTTTCATTAACTCCTGTAACTGGTGCCAAAATTGAACTTCACTTTATCAACTCTTAATACCGTCTCAGATCGAAATTTGTCTTGAATTTGTTTTTTTCTCTCATTGCACAGTGTTTTCTTATCATTCCTAACTTGCCAAGTCTTAAAAGGCAATCGATACGCATGTGTAACAAGCTCTCAGAGCATCTAAGCAAACAATGTAAAGGTGGAATTCCATACCTATTATGGTCTTCGTTGGGAGAATAAGTAATACTAAGTTTGTTCATATCTTTGGGTTTAGCTTGGCATATAAAGCACTTCGGTCCCGATTCTTTGGCAGTTCTTGCTTAAGTACGTATTTGTATTAATAAACAGTTAGTTTCACATGGTGTCCAAATGTGTGAGAATAATGTTTTCTATGTGTTAGAGTCATCCTACTTGGTATTTTGTGGTTTAAAGCATTAACATTAAACATATCAGCTGGAAATTTTAATAAAAATATAAAATATGGATGATTTTTAAAATCATTTATATATGAAATTGGCATAGAAAACACCTAAACCTTCTTATACATATTTTAGTATATATATATATGTATATATATATATATATATATATATATATATGTATATATATATATATATATATATATATATATATATGTATATATATATATATATATATATATATATATATAGATATATATATATATATATATATATATATATATATATATACATATACATATATATATATATATATATATATATATATATATATATGTATATATATATATATATATATATATATATATATATAGATGTATATATATATATATATATATATATATATATATATACATATATATATATATATATATATATATATATATACATATATATATATATATATATATATATATATATATATATACATATATATATATATACTAAAATATGTATAAGAAGGTTTAGGTGTTTTCTATGCCAATTTCATATATAAATGATTTTAAAAATCATCCATATTTTATATTTTTATTAAAATTTCCAGCTGATATATATATATATATATATATATATATATATATATATATAGATGTATATATATATATATATATATATATATATATATATATATATCTATATATATATATATATATATATATATATATATATATCAGAAAATAAGATTATTGATTCATAAAAGTCGTTTTGTGATGTGCCTAGTTTTTCGGGTCCAATGAAGCTGACAATTTTTTTTTTCTTAAGTACATATTTTGGCTAATTTCTTCACAATTTTTTTACAGTGTTGCTAGAAATATTACACTTTAGGATATTTTCATTGTTTCTGCTACATTTCTGAATAAAACAAATATAATTGCAAGCATTTTTATTGAAAAATTAATTTTTTATATTCATTTTTCAAAACCCATTTTTGTTACTTAAAAGTTATGAAAAAAACTGTGAAAATAGTTCGACTTTAAGGCCGTATAACTTTTTATATAACCCACATGAAGAACCAAACCACCTCTGGAATCGTGGGAGTGTCAGCTTTCATCTCGTATGTAATTTATTGATAAATTCGAAAGTTTTTTTTTAATTTTTTTCCACTAGACAACTTACTGTGCAAAGGGTTAAATCGTTGGTCATCGAACATGTTTAAAGTCGGTTTCATCAAATTTAACTTATTGTACTGAACGGAAGGTGGAAAAAAACTTAAGCAAAAAAAAACATGCAAACTTGTTTGAAGATCTTTACAAAAAATTCTACTTTAATTTCAAAACATTGTTAAAGATAGAGCTGCAAAATATATGTGCGTGTGTAATTTTCTTTTGCTTTACATGATGAATGCAAGTGAGAAAAAAAACAATTTAATATCGGGCAGGAAATGCTGCGTAAAGATATGTAAAAGATCTAGACGTTTTGAAGGTTTACGATTTTTTATTCGTTTTAGGGCAAATTTTCGGAAAAAATATCTAATTCCTGAAGATTACACAAAAATCTGTATATATGAGACCGTAGTTTTGAAAGACCATTCAATTGGATAAAAAACTAAAGGCGGAAGCCTTTTCAGCTATAGATTTAGATGAAATCGAGAAAAGAAAAATAGTGAATTCCAGAATTTAAAACAATTCTGGTTGTCCAAATTGCGAAAAACGAACAAAACTTTCAAATCTATATTCATGCATATTTAGAAAAAATATAACGATATTTAAAAAAAAATACAAGAAAATTTTTAATTCCAGAAAGAAAACTAGAACTATCAGCAAAAGTTTAGGAAATTCTGTTAAATAATCTATTGATGCTCTCCACAATATTATCATAGAAACCAAAACATTTTATAAGGTTTTGGTTACTTCTAAACAACACAAGTGTTATTTACCTTATATTAATTTACTCAGCAGTATTTTTCGCTTCGCATAAAGGATCTGTTCAATGCAATATAAAATACATGAACAATAACAATTTTCTGCCAAAGTAATAACACATTCCGCCTTACAAGTTTCATTGTTGAATGCTCTAGGCAAACTAACTAGAGCTGTACGGCTCCTGAATGAATTAATTCAATTCAATCATTCAGTCAATTGAGCGAGGTGAATCTTTCATTCAATTGAGCGTTTTTAGCTCAGTTGTTTCAGTTGATTCATTAGATCTGTCTCTTTCAGTAGCTCTTTTCAGTGATGCTTCAGTATGTATACGAAACAAATTAATTAATTCACACACATGTGCTAATGCATACAGGGATGTAGTGCCCCTTATTTATAGAGTTGCCATCTACTGAAACAACTGAGTTACTGAATAAACTGGAGTACTGAAACAACTGAGCTACTAAACGAACTGAAACAACTGAATGAATTAATTCAGTAAAGTGAGCGGAGCTAAAAAGAGCGCTCACTCAAAAGAGCTCTAAAACTAACCAATTTTTTGTTTTATTCGAACAAAAAACTACACAAGGCAAGATGATATATATTTGACTACATATGTTTGACGAATATGTTCGATGCGGGTTCTAATATTACGACCCGCATATAAATTTGTTCGTTGTTGGCATGCACTATCTTATATACATCATCTTTGATAATATATAAGATATTATTTTCCAATTATTTTTATGTTATGATTCTTTTTGATTTTAATGAGAAGGAATTTTTTTTTATTCTACCGTATCTTTTCGTATTCTTTTCGGGATGTAACCTATACCAATTTTATTATATTTCTTATATTATAATATTTTATAATATTATTATATATAAATATATATATATATATATATATATATATATATTATTATATATATATATATATATATATATATATATATATATATATATATATTATTTTATAATATTATTATATTATTATATTATATATTTAATATTGATATATCGACGATACTTTAGTTTTGCCGTTATAAACAGTATTACCACCGACGTTTTATTGTCTTAAATTTTTTTGACATAAATAAATTAATTTTCAATGATATATTTATACGCAAACACTAAAGGAAATAGTACTTTCAAAACAAAAGCATAAAATCAAATCTTTTGCTGTTATTTTGTAAAATAATTCCATATTTGCTTAGTTTGCCATTTATTTAAATTCAATGCATTGTTTTCAAATATTATTGATACCAATTTTATATATAAATAACTTCTTAGTGATTTATTGTAAAAAAAATATTCTACTTGATATTTGCTAGTCTTACGTTGATTAATATTTGTATGACCAATATTTGCATCGATATGGCCGACATTTCATTTTGAATATTCGTTTTGTCGTATCGACAATAGGGCGCATCGTTACACCCTAATTACCACTTAAACACTTAAGTAAAATTGACTAGATGTACACAATTTCATAGTTTAGTAAGATATATTAATATGTTTTATACATTTTTATGATGGTTTTATGATATATACGGTTATATATTCTGAAGATTTTAATTGTCCTCACCCTTCATATATATTTTTCGAAACCTGCACTAACAACTATTCAGAATCACTCACACGAGTTAATATCCTGCATCAATCAAATTCAGCCAGAGATAAAACAACATCAAATTCACAACATCGGCACAATACAGAAAACCTACAAACTACCCGCAACAACAAAGATGTGGTAGTAATAAGCCTCCAAAGAACCCCCAAATGCCAGTAAAAAGTAAAAATAATCTTTCAACCCACAACTTTAATGAACTTCAAAAAAAGATGAAGATCTTCAATCATTTCCGTATATAATAACCAACGAAATTTATAGAGAATATATCGAAACGTTATATTGTCTTTTACCAAGACAATTCTTCCATTAAAACAAAATCATAAGGTCCTATTTATGTAACACAATGAAGCTGACAATTTTTTTTTCTTAAGTACATATTTTGGCTAATTTCTTCACAATTTTTTTACAGTGTTGCTAGAAATATTACACTTTAGGATATTTTCATTGTTTCTGCTACATTTCTGAATAAAACAAATATAATTGCAAGCATTTTTATTGAAAAATTAATTTTTTATATTCATTTTTCAAAACCCATTTTTGTTACTTAAAAGTTATGAAAAAAACTGTGAAAATAGTTCGACTTTAAGGCCGTATAACTTTTTATATAACCCACATGAAGAACCAAACCACCTCTGGAATCGTGGGAGTGTCAGCTTTCATCTCGTATGTATTTTATTGATAAATTCGAAAGTTTTTTTTTAATTTTTTTCCACTAGACAACTTACTGTGCAACGGGTTAAATCGTTGGTCATCGAACATGTTTAAAGTCGGTTTCATCAAATTTAACTTATTGTACTGAACGGAAGGTGGAAAAAAACTTAAGCAAAAAAAAACATGCAAACTTGTTTGAAGATCTTTACAAAAAATTCTACTTTAATTTCAAAACATTGTTAAAGATAGAGCTGCAAAATATATGTGCGTGTGTAATTTTCTTTTGCTTTACATGATGAATTCAAGTGAGAAAAAAAACAATTTAATATCGGGCAGGAAATGCTGCGTAAAGATATGTAAAAGATCTAGACGTTTTGAAGGTTTACGATTTTTTATTCGTTTTAGGGCAAATTTTCGGAAAAAATATCTAATTCCTGAAGATTACACAAAAATCTGTATATATGAGACCGTAATTTTGAAAGACCATTCAATTGGATAAAAAACTAAAGGCGGAAGCCTTTTCAGCTATAGATTTAGATGAAATCGAGAAAAGAAAAATAGTGAATTCCAGAATTTAAAACAATTCTGGTTGTCCAAATTGCGAAAAACGAACAAAACTTTCAAATCTATATTCATGCATATTTAGAAAAAATATAACGATATTTAAAAAAAAATACAAGAAAATTTTTAATTCCAGAAAGAAAACTAGAACTATCAGCAAAAGTTTAGGAAATTCTGTTAAATAATCTATTGATGCTCTCCACAATATTATCATAGAAACCAAAACATTTTATAAGGTTTTGGTTACTTCTAAACAACACAAGTGTTATTTACCTTATATTAATTTACTCAGCAGTATTTTTCGCTTCGCATAAAGGATCTGTTCAATGCAATATAAAATACATGAACAATAACAATTTTCTGCCAAAGTAATAACACATTCCGCCTTACAAGTTTCATTGTTGAATGCTCTAGGCAAACTAACTAGAGCTGTACGGCTCCTGAATGAATTAATTCAATTCAATCATTCAGTCAATTGAGCGAGGTGAATCTTTCATTCAATTGAGCGTTTTTAGCTCAGTTGTTTCAGTTGATTCATTAGATCTGTCTCTTTCAGTAGCTCTTTTCAGTGATGCTTCAGTATGTATACGAAACAAATTAATTAATTCACACACATGTGCTAATGCATACAGGGATGTAGTGCTCCTTATTTATAGAGTTGCCATCTACTGAAACAACTGAGTTACTGAATAAACTGGAGTACTGAAACAACTGAGCTACTAAACGAACTGAAACAACTGAATGAATTAATTCAGTAAAGTGAGCGGAGCTAAAAAGAGCGCTCACTCAAAAGAGCTCTAAAACTAACCAATTTTTTGTTTTATTCGAACAAAAAACTACACAAGGCAAAATGATATATATTTGACTACATATGTTTGACGAATATGTTCGATGCGGGTTCTAATATTACGACCCGCATATAAATTTGTTCGTTGTTGGCATGCACTATCTTATATACATCATCTTTGATAATATATAAGATATTATTTTCCAATTATTTTTATGTTATGATTCTTTTTGATTTTAATGAGAAGGAATTTTTTTTTATTCTACCGTATCTTTTCGTATTCTTTTCGGGATGTAACCTATACCAATTTTATTATATTTCTTATATTATAATATTTTATAATATTATTATATATAAATATATATATATATATATATATTATATATATATATATATATATATATATATATATTATTTTATAATATTATTATATTATTATATTATATATTTAATATTGATATATCGACGATACTTTAGTTTTGCCGTTATAAACAGTATTACCACCGACGTTTTATTGTCTTAAATTTTTTTGACATAAATAAATTAATTTTCAATGATATATTTATACGCAAACACTAAAGGAAATAGTACTTTCAAAACAAAAGCATAAAATCAAATCTTTTGCTGTTATTTTGTAAAATAATTCCATATTTGCTTAGTTTGCCATTTATTTAAATTCAATGCATTGTTTTCAAATATTATTGATACCAATTTTATATATAAATAACTTCTTAGTGATTTATTGTAAAAAAAATATTCTACTTGATATTTGCTAGTCTTACGTTGATTAATATTTGTATGACCAATATTTGCATCGATATGGCCGACATTTCATTTTGAATATTCGTTTTGTCGTATCGACAATAGGGCGCATCGTTACACCCTAATTACCACTTAAACACTTAAGTAAAATTGACTAGATGTACACAATTTCATAGTTTAGTAAGATATATTAATATGTTTTATACATTTTTATGATGGTTTTATGATATATACGGTTATATATTCTGAAGATTTTAATTGTCCTCACCCTTCATATATATTTTTCGAAACCTGCACTAACAACTATTCAGAATCACTCACACGAGTTAATATCCTGCATCAATCAAATTCAGCCAGAGATAAAACAACATCAAATTCACAACATCGGCACAATACAGAAAACCTACAAACTACCCGCAACAACAAAGATGTGGTAGTAATAAGCCTCCAAAGAACCCCCAAATGCCAGTAAAAAGTAAAAATAATCTTTCAACCCACAACTTTAATGAACTTCAAAAAAAGATGAAGATCTTCAATCATTTCCGTATATAATAACCAACGAAATTTATAGAGAATATATCGAAACGTTATATTGTCTTTTACCAAGACAATTCTTCCATTAAAACAAAATCATAAGGTCCTATTTATGTAACACAATATCATTATCCAACATCAAAAGGAGTTAATTAACAAAGAAATACATAAATTGTTAGACAATCAATTTAGTCAGCCAGGTAGGAGCCCTTAAAATTCCCATCATAAATAAACGATACCAACGACCATGGTAAACCCAATAGAATTGTAATTGATCTCCAAAAGCTAAAGACACAGGCAATCAAAAGCCAGAACTTAAAATAAAAGTATTCACCGTACTATATACAGAAAATTCTTACGAACGGTAAACATTTATTTTATGTCATTCTGCTTCGTTCAAAATATTTTTTCTGGCCATTTTTTTCTAATATTCATTAGGAAGTAGTATTTTTCTTCTAAAAAAAAATTCAACGCATAAACGAAAAGAACCACTTGCAATACAAAAATGTATAGTGGTTCTAGTAGTGCACCCCTCATACGTACATTGCATATACTCATGTACATATGTATGTAGTGTATTACACAAAGTGTGGTATGTACACATTATTTAAAATATACTAAATAAAGTCAATGAAATGATGATCGATCAGAATATTTTGAGTGATATCAAACTAAATTGGGTGTATTTCATCTCAAGTATTCTGTGATTGTTTAATAAGCAATTACAATTTCAACTTGTTTGCATTTCCATATATGTGAATGAGACAAATATTATGTTTAGATAAGATAGAATAAGTTAAAAGTGTAACTCAAATTTGTAAAAGTAGTATATAAACCGATGTAAAATTAAAGTAAATCTGACTTTCGATATCAAGACTTTATAATCACTCTTATCGTGTTTGGCTTATTCTTCAACAAAATTCGACAATTTTTAATATATTAGGGACAAAAAGCAAACGTTTTCTTTATTCTATTGCAATATATAAGGGTCAATATTATTTTAATTATTTTGTAATATTAATTTCGACATTAGTTAATTTTAAGTTAAACTGCTTTAGTCGAGGGCATCAACTAATAAATTTACTATACATATATGTATGTTCATAATCGAATTTAAAAGCAAGAGAAAAACAAAGATTAGTACAGACAGATAGATGCGATATATATTACATATAAGTATATTTGTTTTAGAAATATAGGGAAAATCACATTTTCATATGAAAGTTGCCAATATTCATCTTATTTTCCATAGAATTTTTTATTTTAATCATTTATGCATTTGTAAAGTGGATTTGCTAATTTTTTCTATTTTGTTGTCTGTTAACCTAATATTTCAATAATGTAAGATTGCTTTCAATCCATAGAAGATACTGTGGATATAGTTTGGTTATAATATACAAACCTCAAAATAGTTTTCATGATAATTTATGTATCCTCGTATCCTAAGAGCGCTTGTCAAAATTAAGGAGTTTTTAGGAGCTCGTAATATTAGATAGTTGATGTAAAACATTCCCTGCAATACAAAAGATGTCATTTAAATTTCATTTGTAGTTAATTTCTTAACAATTCATTGGTTCTGATGATATGACATGAGCCAATGATATCCAACAAATAAAGCACTCTCTGTTACAAGAATATAGATACATATGTAGATATCAGAAAACTTAGTTGAAGGCCATCCACAGGCTATTGAATCGTCCATTTTAAAAGGCTATTTTTGACACGTTTCAGTTTCTTAACATAACTTGTTAATATAATTACCTCTAGCATCGATATTGCATTTTCATCCCTTAAATTATTTTGAACACTTATATATATATCTTCCACTATTCTATAAGACTGGCTTTTATAAAATTCAGCTTCAGAATCCAAAAGTGTGATAAACGTATTCGTCACTCTGAGAGACGAAATAACGGCAGTTTAAAGAATTTCGGATTACCTACATACATATATCAGAACTTACTCAACATTGGATTTGTTAAGTGTTTTTTCAAACAAAATCGCCTCTGAAAGATTACGATCCCAGTCTATGGATGGCACTGGTAATGAAAGAGGAATCCGATGCATTTCTTACAATAATATATTTATTTGTATACTTCTTGAATTTTATGTCAAATATAACGGGATCATGCACAGTGTTGTAAACTATGTTATTAATATTCTCAGTCCTACCAGCATATAATGCAGCCTATACACACTAGCTGAATTCATTGTCCGCAAAACTTTTGTTCTCTTCAATTTACACTGGATGAATTCATCTGGCATAAAATTGTTTACGTATACAAAGCTTTGTGTGGGTTAGTATATCTTTGTTTATTTGGAGTTATTTTTCGCTCGCTTTAAACATGCGTTTTGAAACAAACTTAGGGCCATTATTACAACTTGACGACAAAGTTGGTGGTAGTAAATGCCAACGTTAGCATAACAAGTCGATAAAATGGCCGGTAGCAACTTTTCATTATTAAAACTTGCCGGTAATATTATATGTATATTTCTTATTATGTGAAAATACCACTAACAATTACCGACTACTTTTGAGAGATTATTTAGATCGCGAAAAGTTGTAGTGGCAAAGACAAACCTGTTTTTACCTTTTAAAAATATATGCGGTTTTTGTTTGTGAAAATATAACTTTTTGTTATTAAACAATATATGTCAGCATCTAAGCGGGAAAAAAACTTTTCAAGTGGAGAAGACCTATGTTTGGTGCTACCATATTAAAAGATAATATATCGCACATACTTAGATTAAAGGAAAGTTGTAATAATGAAAATGTGTTAATCTGACTGATAAAATCTCACTTTAAGATAACACCAAGTTGTAATAATGGCCATTAGCGGATATATGACTGAAATAAGTGATGAGGAATTGGAAATAATCTTAGGAGGAGTTTCTAGTTTCATTATAAATATATTTTTATGTAAATAAATAAAGCCTAAATCAAATGTTGTAGAAATCAACCAGGACCATTATATATATATATATATATATATATATATATATATATATATTATTACGTTTTTAGACCTTTTCGTAAAAACGGTTTTATTACTTATGCATCAAATAAAAACACGGACAAATTAATTTCAGAAATAAAATGCGGCAACACTTTATTTATTACTTTATTAACACTCAACACTTAGCCATGTTAACACGTCTATATTTGAAATCACTCTGACTCTCGCTGAGCTCTGGTAGCACCTTTATATAGCAAAAATTACGTTGTCTGGTAACCTCGCGAAAGTTCTGGGCCTGGTGGTTGTATCTGCCTTGGGTTGTATTTTACTTGACATGTGTGTGTTTGTATACATGACAATGCTGACTTGTTTGGTTTGCTTATGGTAACTATGTGTGGTTGAATGTATGAGTGTTCTGCGTGTTTTGCCTATGGTAACTATGAGTGGTTGTATGGATGAGTGTGTGGTTTTGTTTCTTCTGCGTGTATGCTTGTGAATCCTTTTAGCTTTATTAGAAGCGAATACTTGCATACAAGATCATTAAGAATAACATCTCTTAGCATTTGTGTTGCTAGGTTTGTTGTTGTTGTGGTTTGCTCTTATGGGCACAGCCTTGAATGATCTTGTATATTCTGGAGTATTCCATTTCCGTTAATTTGAATATTATCTACATAGTGTTGACCAGGGTTGTAACATTTTGACAACTATAGATTAATTGGCAGTGCTGCCAAGTACATATAGCCACATTGTCGTTTTATTTTAAATCTATTTGTAATCTTTGTAACAATATATATATATATATATATATATATATATATATATATATGTAAAAAAACTATTTATATTGTTAACTAATGTTTTGATAGTTTATATATAATTGATTTTTAAGACAAATAAACAAAAAAAGTATGTAGTGCAACTTGCACAAACATGAAAAGTGAATTAAGTGCATTCATATACGATTATCTAGGTACATTCATATAAGATTATCGTCTTATATCTATCTTCTGCTAGTAAAGGTATTTGATGAAATCCTTTAGCTAAATCAATGGTATTAAAATATTGAGAATATCCTAATTTCGATAAAAGATCTTCCATATTAGAAATTGGAAATTTGTCTTCTATAGTTACATCATTTAATTTTCTATAATCAATTACTACTCAAAATATTTCCTTTCCAGAGTTGTGTTTTTTTAGGAACAACCCAAATTGGTGCATTATATGGACTGCATGATTTAGTTATGATTCCAAACTGTAGCATTTCATATATTAGTTTGTTTTCATCCGGAAATCGGTAATTTCTTTAATAAATTGGAATGTTGTTAATTGTAGGTATTTTATGCCTATAAATAACAACGCATGATGTCTTCACTTTCAATATAAAAAACACTCTTAAAAGTGTTAAGCGATTGTGAAAATTCTTTAATTTCTTCATTATTTCAATTTTCCGTTTTTAGTTTTCTGTTTAAATATTTCATTTTTGGCTCATTGAAATTCATATCTATCACTATTGAATTAAAATATGACAAATCATTCTCAGTGTATTCTGTGCCAGAATTTTAATATATTAAAGGAATTTTTGCATTGTCAGTTACTTATACATTTTGCTTTAAATTTATTTTCGTTCTTAAGGGTTTGAGTATATTACATCCTATAATTCTGTAAAAATCGCTAAATATATCTGCCTAAAGCATCTCAATGTTTTTCTTAAAACAGTTAAACTCTTTAAAAAGAGGTATAATTATTTTTGTTGTTGTAACAGATTTAGAACAGATAGTATTCAAAACTATTGGGGTTCAAGTTTGGTTCTAACAGACTTATGAAAAAGGCCTTTTCTTACGAGTGAAGCGCCTGATCCTGAATCTTTTAATAACTTGATAGGGTCTGATCTTGTCTTTAATATTATACAAGCTAAAGATCTTTGGCCCGTTGTTGAAAATTTGATACTTGTATATTATCTACTTCCATTCTGTTTGAGCTATTAGTAGTTTTTTTAGATTCATTTGAATTATTTCTGTAGTTACATTTCGTATTACTAAAGTTTTCTGACATATTTTGACCCTGATAAAAATTTGATTTATTATATCTGAAAGTTTGTACCTATTACTCTGATTTTTTTCAAAACTATTTGGCCTATGGTAATTTGTATAATGTTGGTTATAGTTACCCTGATATTGAATATTTTTATTATAATATATATATATATATATATATATATATATATATAATTAAAACTTTTTTGATTATTCTCTTGTGAAAATTAATTATAATTAATATTAAGATAAGTTTGCGAATTGGTAAAGCATTGATTATAATTTTTATGTGGTTTTTTATTTATATATTTATTTTCTATATAAGTTGTAAGGAACTTGTTATAAAAAAATCAATTTCTATTAAAATTTCTTTTGCTTTTATAAGCAGAAAAGCTTTGGCTTAGTAGGCAATTTGAAAATAAAAATTTTTAATACCATAGCTTCATTCTTTTTACAACCATACAACTGTTCATTTTCTCTATTTACACTAGTTTTTAAATTTAATTTAGTCAACAAATTTAATAAGTATTCATACAAATCACTAACGCTATTTCTAAATTCAGCAGTTTTAATTTACAATAGAATCTACACTATCAGATATATTAAAGATAATTCTTAAAATTACTTTAACCTCATCCAATTTAATTGGATTATTATTATTTATAAAAATTAAATTACCTTTACTAATAACTTTATTCCTTACTCTTAAATCAAATAAATATAAGTATATAAAAGACAAATCAACATACTTACGTATTTCTTCAACGTGTTTAGTAAACATTTCTAAAGGTTGGAGTAGCCAAACTCTAAATGTAAGTTATCTTTAAATGTAAATGTTGATACACTTATAAAACCCTTAAAAATGTGTCATCTGTTTTTCACATACACCAACCACAAATAATTATTTATACGCAACGCAATTATTATACATACAACATTGATGGCACTTCGATATGTTTATATATTTGGCATTTGTGTTAAAAAAGTACGCATATTAAATGAAAGGTACTGATGGGGAGCAGAAACACCAACATGCACAACTCATAGGACAATATATATAACATATATATGTAGCGTATGTTAATTGTTGTGCGGTTAGTCTTGTATGGTTTGTTAGTCCTCGAAGGGTTAATAGGGTAGGAAAAGACTAAACAGATTTGTTTTCTTACATCTGATCACTTGTTATTGTTGTGCTTACTTTGTTCTGGGTGCGAATATGTATGCAATTTTTTTTAACCTATATGTTTGTTGTAGTGTTTATTATAAATGTTTAATTTCATGATGGCAGGGTTCAATGACACTTGTATAAAGGGATAAATGAAAAGCAAAAGTAAACAAATTCAAGGTCAGTATGTTAGAGGTTGTTGACTTTGTGATGTAGGTGTATATGCAAATGCAAAAATAAAAAAAAATAATGTGCATTTGTACCGGTAGGTAGTTTTAGATAGTTATGGTAGGATAGCTTATCTATATGAGTTAGAGGAAGAAGAATATACATTTTAAGAAAATTGTTAGGTATTTTTAGGGCGAATTGGGAAACTGTAGAGGTAGGTCAGAAATCAATAAAAAGGAAGACGGGATTCGGTGGTAGAGGATTTTGAGAAAGACAACAGCGGAAGTCAGGACGGTGAAGCTAAAAAAAATTTGAGCTACGGAAAAATCATTAATAATAAATAAATAAAATAAAAACAAAACAAAAAAAAAAAAAGGGGAAGAAAGTAATAAACAAGCCGAGTTTATTGCCAGCCGAGGGGTCCGCTTTGAAGAAATCTTGTGCTGAAGTGGAAGTTTGTGGAAACCAAATCTACTGGACGGAGGAAAGTTAAGCCATTCAACAGACGGAGAGAAGATACTGGTTAGCCAAGGCGCCGTATATATGATCCGGAGTGGTACCTTTGGTGAGTCCGCTCCATTTTTGAGTTATATTAAAAGGAATCGTACAAGCAATGAATGCGGAAAGCTTATTAGAATATGCTTAATTAGAGAAAAGAAAATTTATGTATGTAGAGAAAGTAAAGCTCAGAAATCAGCCACCGTAAATCAAAAAGAGAATATATAAGGTTATATTTAAATTGATAATATATTAGTTTTTGCACCTTGTGGAGAAAAAGAAAATAAATTAGAATAAAAAAATGAAAAAAGGTAACA
This sequence comes from Linnaemya vulpina, assembly GCA_963675445.1. NCBI lineage: Eukaryota > Metazoa > Arthropoda > Insecta > Diptera > Tachinidae > Linnaemya > Linnaemya vulpina. Next base: position 55,763,229 of record OY776277.1, read on the forward strand.
CATAAAAAAAAAAAAGTTTGTTAGTGTTAAGGAATAATTTAATGTTTTATAGTTATTGTAAGTTAGTTCAAAGTTTTATTTGTGAATTTATTAATAAATTTTGTTAGCCCAAAAGTACCCGTTGCATCGGGAGTGTTAGTGATAGTTGAATCAAAGAACAAAAAAAGAAAAAAACTTATAAGAAAATTAGGCCATTTTAGAGAGCTCTCTCAAATAGGTATATAGTGTTGTAATATTTCGTTAGTGTGACTGTCCATTGGCAGGAGTCCAGGTAATTTTGGGATTTTTTTTGTTAGGAGCAATAATTGTAATACTATTAGTCTTGCTAAAGTAGTTAAGTTACTTACTTTCTGTTTATGGTATTCTGTTGTGTGTAAGATTTTTTTTTATTAACTTATGTAATAGAGATTATGGTTAGGTTTAGTATTGTAAGGAATTTATAGGGTAGTATACATGATTATAATGTTGCTATACAATTAAAAAAAAAAAGAAAAAAAAATATATATATATATTTAGAGAAATAGACTTAAGTATGATTTATTTTGGCTGAACAAAAAGAGAAGAAAAAAGGATGTCCGGCTAAATTTTGTAGATATGGTGTGGTAAGTGTAAGCATGTAAGGGGGTGACTGAGTTGTTGACAGCTGTAGGGGTAACATAAGAACTGTTTTGTTATGTTACCAAGGTAGGGTGGGCAGCTAGTGGGGACCAAATCACACCTTTTGGCCCAAATCTGGTCACGGGATATTTAGTTGTAGTTTTGTTTTATGATCCGTCCGCAATGAGTATGTCCGAAGTTGTACTGTTGTCTCATTAGTTATAAATTTTTTTTGTCACGCCCTGCACCGGAAGTGTATTAGTGTATGAGTGATATAGTTATTTGTTACGTGTTTTGCGATAGGTAAATTAAGGCACATGGCAAGTCGGAATCATGTTTGCTTAATGTTACTAGTATTTTCCAGTGGCCTGATGTATGTAGGTGGTATGACATCAAGAGCACTGGAAGATAGAATATTAGACTTAGAAATAGAAGTTTATTTTATACAAGGGAAACTTAAGGCATATGGCAGGGAAACCTGACCATATCTGCTTGAGTTTACTTGGTCAATTTTACATAAATAATACGATGACCTGTTGTACTTTGTCAGTAACATCAGTAGCATTTTAGGTATAGGGAATTAATGCAATTTAGGGGGGGTTTACTACAATTAAGGAATCTGTGATATAGGTAGGAAACTAGAATTAAAACTTTTATTTGTTTTAATAACATGAAGTCACCCTACTTACAAACTTACAACCACACCGAACAAATATTGATACACTTAGTAAAAATATAAAAGAAATTCAGATAAAATAATAAATAAATAAATATAAATAAATAAATAAATAAATAAAGATAAATATTAATAAATTCAGATAAAATAATAAATAATCAAGCATCCAAATAGAACAGAATACAGTAGTCCTAAGAATATACTATAATTCGTAATCTTACAGATAGAGAAGAAAAATATATATATAGACACTATAAATAAATAAATAGTCCAGAATACACATAGAACAGAACACAGTTGTCGTAGGAATATACTACAATTTAGACTCCTACAGATACGTGATACATTAGTTATTGTTAAATTATAGTAAAACATTGATACATACCGATAGCATTAGCAGTCATGACCGACCCAAAAGGTAGAAGATCGCTAGAGTTTGATCGAAATAGAGCAGGAGTATCCTCAAAGGTTGTGCATTCTCCGCGCCAATCTACGGTCTTTCAGGATCCACAATTCCGAGACTTATCGGGAACAATTAGGAGTTCGGAAAGGGTAGATACAGATAAGGAAATTATTTCAGATGTTCCGGAGGAAGGTGGGGCTTCCATTCGGCAAGAGTGTTTTATAGAAATTGATGCCCAAGATGATAAGGCCGGAAATAATGAGCAGGGACTTTCTTTTAAAGAGTCATTGAAAATTGAGATGTCGGAATTAATTCAAACCACTTTGCAAGAGGGATTAAAAGGAATCATGTTAGAGGTTCAGAAAGTGATTAAGCCGTCGTCCAACTCGCAAAATAATGTTCAACATCCATTCGATTCAAGGTCCAGTAGAAGTAGCCTGGAGGGACAACATTTAAATAGGATAGTCGTGGCCAATACCGAGAATACGAATAATCCAGGTACCCGTGATCATCAGATAAACCACAACAACCACATTCCAGAGTCGATGCCAGCTAATAATAACCAAGGGCGAGCGGCTGAACAGTATATACCAAGAGAAAATCGAGCTCCTCAGCAGGCGTATAGGTTCAGTAACATTTTGTCTAATGCCCCGAATTTCCATTCACATCAGAGAAATTTGAATGTCCGTCCCGTGGAAGGACAGATAAGAGTAGACAAATGGGATATTGTATTTGAAGGCGGTGGTAGTGGAGTGTCGATTGAAGATTTTGTTTTTCGTATAGAGCTGTTACAGGCAAGCTATATTATACCTTGGGAAGAAGTAATTAGGGATTTTCATAGGTTACTTAAGGGCCAGGCTAAGGAATGGTTTTGGCTGTATTTGAAAACCCAAAACGGTATACCTGACTGGCCAACATTGAGATATAGCCTGTTGAATCAATTTCAGGCAAACAGAAGTGATTTTGAGATCATGCAGGAGATGTTGGAGAGACGTCAACAACCCAATGAGTCTCTTGACGCCTATTTCCACTCCATGTTGAGGATTAGGTCAAAGCTTCGTTCCCCAATACCGGAATATGAGATGATCAAGGTACTAAAACGAAATGTTAGAGAACATATAGCGAAACTGGTATATCCTATGGCAATTTATAATATTGAGCAGCTGCGGGAAGAATGTAAGGAGATAAAGAAGAGATTCCCGAGACGAGAAGTTCGTTTTTCTGCTGGTAATGCTACCCGTTACAATGCACATCCCAAAGTGAATGAATTATATGAGGATGAATTACGAGCGACAGATTATAAGGAACATAGTGATTTTGTAGTTGATGAGGTGACGCGTAAAACAAATAAAGAGTTGATCTGTTGGAATTGCAGACGCATAGGCCATACCTATATGGAATGTGAATCCGATACAAGAAATATATTTTGTTATAAGTGCGGCCTGGAACGCACTATAACACCTAGGTGTCCAAACTGTAATAAGCAGGGAAACCGACAGAAGGGCATGGCCAAGGCGGGCGAGTCACGCTCTACCCAAACGTCCGCAGTTCCAAGGGATTAAATGGTGAAGATCAAAAGGTTGCAATATTTATTAGAGTTAGGAATAGAATATTTGAGAACGGTAGTAAACAGAAAAAAACGATATCCAGAAGAATTATAAAGGCTAGAAAGCGATATAGTGAGCGCAAACAGATTAGAAAAGGTGTTATATCTTCAGTGGAGGCCATTTCAAATTCTGACCCAAGGGTGTTCGCCGAAATAGCTATAGGAAGTAAAACAGTGCGTGGTTTGCTAGATACAGGTGCTTCGGTCAGTATCTTGGGCAAAGGGTGCTATGAGTTATTGGCTGAATTAGGTATGGAAGCTTCAAGGTACAATTCGAAAGTGAGAACAGCTTCTGGGCGAGCACATCAAATTTGTGGCAGAATTAGTTTACTAATTAATTACCAGAATAAAATACGAGAGATCCAATTTTATCTCTGCCGGTCACTGGAACAAAATGTGTACCTAGGTATTGATTTTTGGAGGGAATTCGATTTAGCACCTCAAGTATTAAACATTGATGAATTGGATCTTGAAGGAATAATGAATAGCTCTGAAGCTCCAAGAAATCAAAAGCCTGAACAGCACCAACTAAGCCCGCAACAGTACGAGGAATTGGAGGAAGTTAAAAAGTTATTCCAAACCTACGAAAAGAACGGATTAGGTAAAACTCATGTGGAGGAACATTTGATAAAATTAACACCGGATTATGTGCCATTCAAGGAGCGACATTATCCCGTGTCTCCAAAAGTACAAGAGTTACTATACGCAGAAGTGGACAAAATGTTAGAACTAGGGGTAATAGAAGAGAGTGAAAGCCCTTTTAATAATCGTGTCACGCTGGTATGTAAGCCTGGAAAAAACCGTTTATGTCTCGATGCAAGGAAATTAAATGACCTCACAATTAAGGATGCGTACCCCATTCAGAATATCGAGGGGATTTTGAGTCGGATTGAGGAGACCGTATACATAAGCAGTGTGGATTTAAAATACGCTTTTTGGCAAATTGGCTTACATCCAGATTGTAGAGAATACACCGCATTTACTGTTCCAGGTAGGCCACATTACCAATATCAAGTCATGCCTTTCGGTCTCTGTAACGCGGCGCAACGTCTCTGTCGTCTCATGGATAAGGTAATACCACAGAGGCTGAAAAACAACGTTTTTATCTACCTCGATGATCTGCTGGTGATCTCGAAGGACTTTCGATCTCATATGCAACTTTTGAGGGACATAGCAAAATGTTTATCAGAAGCAAACTTGACCATAGGGCTCAAGAAGAGTGTATTCTGTTTCAAAGAATTAAAATATTTGGGCTTTGTAATTGGAGGTGGTAAACTTCGGACTGATCCCGACAAAATTAAGGCAATAGAGCAGATACCTATTCCCAAGACGCCCAGACAGATGAGAAGTTTTCTAGCCACCGCCGGTTGGTACAGACGGTTCATTAAGGATTTTGCAGTGAAGGCAGCTCCCCTGAGTGACACATTGAAGAAGGGAAAAAGGTTTCAAATATCGGAAGAGGCAAAGCAAGCCTTTGTTGATCTGAAAGAAGCTCTAACAACAGCACCGGTTTTAGTTCACCCGGATTTTAGAAAAGTATTCTATATACAATGTGATGCATCACATGTGGGAGTGGGCGCGGTCCTTTTTCAAAAGGACGAACGTGAAAATGATCGTCCCATTGCGTTTTTCTCTCAGAAACTGAATGGCGCTCAGATAAATTATACAGTGACCGAGAAGGAATGTTTAGCGGCAGTATTAGCAGTCAAACGATTCCGGCCATACGTGGAACTGATGGAGTTCACGATTATTACCGATCACGCCAGCTTAAAGTGGTTAATGAGTCTTAAAGACTTGAGCGGTCGTTTAGCTCGCTGGTCTTTACTTCTCCAGGCATTCAATTTTAAAATAGAACACCGAAAAGGCGCGGAAAACATCGTAGCGGATATGTTATCCCGTTCCGTTGATGAAGTGGACTTGCTTGGGTTTGAAACAACCGAATTTGAATCGCCCGACTATCAGGAAATTATAAAAGCAATTGAAGAGAACAGAGATAAATTACCTGACCTGAAAATAGAAGATGGAATGATTTTTAGGAAGTCCAATTTTGCCAATGATGACAGCGGCGTCGAGTGGAAACTATGGATCCCAGAGAATTTGATTAGTACGTTGATATCCAATGCACACGACACCGAAACAACTTCTCATGGTGGGATTAGGAAAACATTGCATCGTTTGAGACAATTTTATTACTGGCCAAGGATGGCAGTGCATGTCAAGAAGTATATAGATAATTGCCAGACCTGTAAGGAGATCAAACCAGCCAATTATGAAATGCGTCCAAGAATGGGGGAAGAAGTAGTAACTTACCGTCCATTTCAGAAAATTTATATAGATTTTTTAGGAAAATATCCACGTTCAAAATTTGGTAATGCGTATGTGTTTGTGGTAGTAGATCACTTTTCCAAGTTGGTTTTTCTAAAGCCGATGAGAAAAGCTACTTCAAAGTTAGTTATAGATTATCTAACTCAAGGAATTTTTCATACTTTTGGTACTCCGGAAATAGTCCATTCAGATAACGGGAAACAATTTATTTCACAGGAGTTTCAAAGTTTTTTACAGAGATATAATGTGAGGCATATGAGAACTGCAGCATATGCCCCACAATCCAATGCATCTGAAAGAGTTAATCAGTCTCTTTTAGCAGGCATAAGAGCGTACCTTAATACTGATCACAGGGAGTGGGATATTCACATATCTGAAATAGAGTGTGCCCTTCGTTCGGCGGTGCAGGAGTCCATAGGTACAACGCCGTACATGGTACTGTTTGGCCAGCAAATGTTCACTTCCGGTTCAGATTATATTTTAGCTAGAAAATTGAAGTCTTTGGGGGATAATGAACTGGAAATTCTTGGAAGAAAGGATGGAATACAAATTGTTAGAGAATCAGTTAAGGAAAATTTACATAAAGCATACCAAAGGAACGAGAGGCAATTTAACAATAGAAGCCGCGATATAAGATTTAACGTCGGACAGGAAGTGTACTTAAGGAATTTTGTGCAAAGTGATTTTAAGAAAAACTTCAACGCTAAATTTGCACCCAAATTCCGGAAAGTTAGGGTACTAGAGGTTATAGGTAATAGTATGTACAAGCTGGGGACACTTCAAGGAGGAATCGTTGGTATCTTTCATGCCAAGGATATTAAGCAATGATCTGTGATATTTAGATTTAAGGGGACTAAGCAATAATCATTTAATTATTATTTAATATTAGCATGTTCGTGATGTCCCGTTTATCTAAATTTTAGTACAGATAACTTATTTTCCCTGTTAGTGAAGACCAGTTTTATTCCTTTAACTCTTTGAACTAGAATGTATTATAGCTTTTAGACTCACCGGTGATATTTTTCTAACTTCTGTCCATTTTGCAATTCAATTGTACCTGGAAGAAAGATTAAAAGGATTTTTAACAAAGTACCGCATTTTTTTGATGAAATGAAATTAAGTACTTCCCGGAAGATAGTATCGTGCGATGGGATAGCGTACGGAGCTCTTGGGGTAGATCTCTCTGATTTCTGATCTCAGATCCCGGGACTCCAGGTATCAGCTGCAAGAATTTAAACAATGAGGATTAGGCTTGAAGAATAGTAGTTGACTACGGGTCTTGCCGCATCGTATTTGCAATTGTGACACACCTCTCATACGAAGATGAGAACATGATTAAATTTTGGTATAAAAGGGGAAATAAGGGTCTAAATGAGACTAGAAAACAACCCTAATTCTTTACTACACGCAAAGAGTTAATGGTTGTACTATTTACTGAGTGTGACTTCTTAACCAAATACAAATTACATGGGTATTTGATTACATGAAGAAACACTCAAATCATAGTACGATCGTGTATAAGAGCTTGTGTGTAGTGAGAGATAGCAATCATAGCACATACGTGCGTTCGATTTGATTTAGTTTATAACGTGGTGACGTGCGCTGCGATTTAATAGATACGTACGCGTGAAAAGGTATTTAATATGCTTTATGGTGGTCGCAATTTGCAGGGATGAGCTTCGGAGAGTTGTAGTCAGCGGTTTGTATTCTTGGGGGTTCTTTGTTTTTTTGTTTGTTTTCTAAACCGATAGCGAAGAGATTCTAAAAGGTACTTTGGATATAATTTTATAATATTAGTAAAGGCAAGTGGAAATATGTATAAGTATATTGATATACCTTGGTCAACTGTGTTGGAATTAGGCTGTGCACGTATGAATTACGTTCTCTAATTCATAAGATCCTCTACAGAAAATGGGGCGGGGTGTCCAATGGTCCGCTGGAGCAGATCCCTTTTGATTCGATGGTACAGCGGAGGGTAGTCGAAAATGCTTTGTATGTATCCCTTGACTTTATGCGGCCACAGGTACGGGATGATGTAGATTTTGTTTAAGGCATTGTACTTCAAAGTTTACTTCACAGACATACCGTGTACATTTTGTTTGTGTAAAATTAATATCTTATGTCAGAAATTTTCTTTTATTTTGTTTTGTTTTGCTCACAATTATTTCCAAAAATTTAAATACCTTTCGCATAGAATTTTTTTTGTAAAACAATTTCTCTTTTGTAACTTTTCTTAAACAATACAATTTTTCACTAAAATCTTTTACACAACAATTCCTTTTTTTTTCTCTTTGTTACTTTTGTTGAATTAATAATGTTTTTCACAATTTTACAAAATTATATTTTTTTAACGAATAAACAAATATGGATCGTTACAAAAGTAGACAAGCTTTGACATACGTTATGTTAAAAACAGTAAAGAATTTTGGTCGGCTGGACTCCTGCATGTGCTTCTAATAGAGGTACGTTGGCCAAAAGTAGGAAATAGGAATGATGAACAGTAATTGGTGTGGCCGACGGTGATGATATGTGTCGTTAAGTTAAGGGTGCTGCCAGATGGAGGTGATTTTTACAGCGATTTTCATTGGAGTAGCCCGGCTGCTAAGTCGGTGTAGCATGAGTATTCTCAGGGGTGGGCGTATGCCTACGTTGGGCGAGGAATTATGAAGTCGAAATCCGCTCTTTTGCTTTTCGGCCGACGGGCGTGGAAAATCAAAAGATTTGTAGCGTATGTTAATTGTTGTGCGGTTAGTCTTGTATGGTTTGTTAGTCCTCGAAGGGTTAATAGGGTAGGAAAAGAATAAACAGATTTGTTTTCTTACATCTGATCACTTGTTATTGTTGTGCTTACTTTGTTCTGGGTGCGAATATGTATGCAATTTTTTTTAACCTATATGTGTGTTGTAGTGTTTATTATAAATGTTTAATTTCATGATGGCAGGGTTCAATGACACTTGTATAAAGGGATAAATGAAAAGCAAAAGTAAACAAATTCAAGGTCAGTATGTTAGAGGTTGTTGACTTTGTGATGTAGGTGTATATGCAAATGCAAAAATAAAAAAAAATAATGTGCATTTGTACCGGTAGGTAGTTTTAGATAGTTATGGTAGGATAGCTTATCTATATGAGTTAGAGGAAGAAGAATATACATTTTAAGAAAATTGTTAGGTATTTTTAGGGCGAATTGGGAAACTGTAGAGGTAGGTCAGAAATCAATAAAAAGGAAGACGGGATTCGGTGGTAGAGGATTTTGAGAAAGACAAGAGCGGAAGTCAGGACGGTGAAGCTAAAAAAAATTTGAGCTACAGAAAAATCATTAATAATAAATAAATAAAATAAAAACAAAACAAAAAAAAAAAAGGGGAAGAAAGTAATAAACAAGCCGAGTTTATTGCCAGCCGAGGGGTCCGCTTTGAAGAAATCTTGTGCTGAAGTGGAAGTTTGTGGAAACCAAATCTACTGGACGGAGGAAAGTTAAGCCATTCAACAGACGGAGAGAAGATACTGGTTAGCCAAGGCGCCGTATATATGATCCGGAGTGGTACCTTTGGTGAGTCCGTTCCATTTTTGAGTTATATTAAAAGGAATCGTACAAGCAATGAATGCGGAAAGCTTATTCGAATATGCTTAATTAGAGAAAAGAAAATTTATGTATGTAGAGAAAGTAAAGCTCAGAAATCAGCCACCGTAAATCAAAAAGAGAATATATAAGGTTAAATTTAAATTGATAATATATTAGTTTTTGCACCTTGTGGAGAAAAAGAAAATAAATTAGAATAAAAAAATGAAAAAAGGTAACACATAAAAAAAAAAAGTTTGTTAGTGTTAAGGAATAATTTAATGTTTTATAGTTATTGTAAGTTAGTTCAAAGTTTTATTTGTGAATTTATTAATAAATTTTGTTAGCCCAAAAGTACCCGTTGCATCGGGAGTGTTAGTGATAGTTGAATCAAAGAACAAAAAAAGAAAAAAACTTATAAGAAAATTAGGCCATTTTAGAGAGCTCTCTCAAATAGGTATATAGTGTTGTAATATTTCGTTAGTGTGACTGTCCATTGGCAGGAGTCCAGGTAATTTTGGGATTTTTTTTGTTAGGAGCAATAATTGTAATATTATTAGTCTTGCTAAAGTAGTTAAGTTACTTACTTTCTGTTTATGGTATTCTGTTGTGTGTAAGATTTTTTTTTATTAACTTATCTAATAGAGATTATGGTTAGGTTTAGTATTGTAAGGAATTTATAGTGTAGTATACATGATTATAATGTTGCTATACAATTAAAAAAAAAAAGAAAAAAAAAATATATATATATATTTAGAGAAATAGACTTAAGTATGATTTATTTTGGCTGAACAAAAAGAGAAGAAAAAAGGATGTCCGGCTAAATTTTGTAGATATGGTGTGGTAAGTGTAAGCATGTAAGGGGGTGACTGAGTTGTTGACAGCTGTAGGGGTAACATAAGAACTGTTTTGTTATGTTACCAAGGTAGGGTGGGCAGCTAGTGGGGACCAAATCACACCTTTTGGCCCAAATCTGGTCACGGGATATTTAGTTGTAGTTTTGTTTTATGATCCGTCCGCAATGAGTATGTCCGAAGTTGTACTGTTGTCTCATTAGTTATAAATTTTTTTTGTCACGCCCTGCACCGGAAGTCGCGGGTCCTACCTCCCCTGACGTCACTGAGCTAGTTAGGGAAATTGCTAGGCGGCTTACTGGGTGTATGAAAAAGGGTTAGAGTGACATATATATAGTATATATATAATAAGCTAGACATATTTATTTCCATATTGCAATATATATGAAATATTTTCTGATATACACCAATGAATAAATTTCTTATAATTGTAATAATCAAATACGATTTTTAATACAAAATTTATTTGATGAAAGAATGAATTGTGTATCAATCAAAGTCTACAAAGCGAATGAATAAATATTTAAGTATGTATATACATATTATTGAAGTTTATATATTCAAGTTTCTATAATTAAAAATATACATTTCAATAAAATGTATGTACAAACGTACATATGTTGAATACAGACATTCGATATTTCAATAAAAATAAAACAGTTATGTAGAAAGTTAAACATATAAAATACGTCTATCATGTCTTAATATATATAACACAGTGGTACAAAATTGAATGAAATAGAAAAACCTGGGGAGTGATATGTTTTTTCTTGTAGGTCTTGTCGAGTTAAATAAGAATCCAATTGTGAAATATGCCGGACACCTCCAAAATCCGGATTTACATTTAAAAAACCGGTTTTCTTACGTTTGCGCACTTATAAGCCTGTAATTTTGTTGATAATGATCTGATTTTCAATTTCTTACTAGATTTGGAAAGAAGAAACTAAGATTTGGGTGTTAAAGAATTTGGGTGTTATTGTCAAGCGAACATAAATTTTGTAGATTTTTCAAAAAAATTTAACTTTGGTGACGTTTTTATACATTATTTTATTTAGAAACTATGATACTATTGAATTTATTCAAAGAGTACGTTTATTTACGATTACAACGCATATTTGGAGTTAAAAATAGATAAGCAATTGACTGAGTTATTTAACTTTGTATGAAAACAAAATTTTTACCAAAATGCCTTCACAATGTTTTTGGTGTTGTTTTTATGCATCTTCTATCAAGTTACAAATCAATGTTATCCTAAATACAAAAAAAAAATTGTAATTAGAGTTTTAGTCATTCAAAAATATTGTTTTTTTCGCGTTCTTTTTATGCACTTACTTTAATATTACAAATGACTGTTAGCCTACACAACTTAGAATTACAACAAATATTTGTAATAAGAGCCTTACTCATGTAAAATTATTGTTTTTTCTTTTAATATGACCTTTTGTTAATGTCTTCTTTTTTCACTTTGAATCTGTGTATTTAAAAAAACGTTTGCAATTGTGAAAGTCGGATCATTATCAACAAAATTACAGGCTTATAAGTGCGCAAACGTAAAAAAACCGGGTTTTTAACCGTAAATCCGGATTTCGGAGGTGTCCGGCATATTTCACTATTGGATTCTTCCTTAACTCGACAAGACCTACAAGAAAAATAATATCCGGTTCCAGGTTTTTTGGACTGTCGCACCGTGTAATTATCAACTAAACATATGAAAACAGAAATAAGTACCAAAAAGGCTTTTTGTGCCCCATTCTCATACAACATACATCTGTAATGTAACCGTAGAATGAAATTCTATTTTCTGCAGGTTGGGACGTTACGGTAACATATTCTTACAGTAAAGTAATTGTTTACACAGCTTTCCATATACCAGGTTGGATCAGCTGACACATTTAGCTTACATTTAAAATTTTGGCGTTCGGCTACTCCAACCTTAAAGCTATCCACACGATTGGCACATCTCACACTATTATACGAAAAATTTGCAGAAAATATCTAACTTTCTGAACTCACAATTTTTGCCTTGCAACGTTGTGAGAAAACTCATTGTCGGTTTATAGGAAGACAAAAATATTGTGAGGCATTTGAAAACCGTGTGAACACTCATCCTTGCCATTGTCAGCTAATTGCCAGCCATTCGAAGCTCATATATATTCTCAGTTGTGCTAAAATTATACACCTGCCAATGACACTACTGTCAGAAAAATATTTTTACTGGCAATGCTATTCAAATATACTAGCAACCAAGGCAGATTAAACAGGTACTCTCACTAGTACAACAATCTACAACACTAACAACCACACGTATTTTGTTGGTAGAATATTAAGCTGGATTCACCCATGGCAGACGCCATTGCATTTGGAAATTGCCGAATGTCCAGCCGATGAGTATAACAATTTGTGTTGGGAGTTTGCAAAGGATATTACTGATTTGGACTTTGAGTATTTATGGTAATTATTAATTCTATAAATTGAAATATATGCTGAAATATTTCTTATAGGTACCTCATCTCAGTTATAATAGCTATGAATGTTGTGCATAAATGTTTACGGCTTGGAGTGGACGAGCTTAGAATGAAATTGAAATTAGGTAAACACGAGTCTGTAGATGCTATTGGTGAAAACTATTAAATGGCAAAAGTGCTTCAGGGACAAATACGTTACCTGGTTGCAGCAATAAATACATAAAATGAAGCAACATTTTTGTTATTAAGCACATACTTTTTATTCAATTCCAATCTAATTTAACTATTTGGCTATATATTTACAAAGTATTTTGTTTTTGAATAAATTTAAGAACTAAAACTAATAATTTACAAAATGTTTTATTTCAAAAAGAAAAGCTTTCAGTTATTATGCTTGCATTTCGTTGGTGCTTACACCAAATCTTCAGTAGACTTTTGCCAAAAACAAACAAACTATGCTATTTTAAAATAAAGTATTTCTTTATTTGTGGCCAAGTATGTCTATATGCACGCATTTATTATATAGTTTATAGGTTACTTACTCTGTTTGTGTCCCTTGTGCAACGAATATTCCCTGGATTTAAACATCCTCAAAAGCAGGTGGGATATCTCTCAACACTATTTAACTTTTTTCACCTTTTGAAATGATAAATCTAGTAAAAACTATATTTCACTTTTATATTTATTTAATTAATTTTATAAGTTAGCAAGGATTAATGTTAGAAGTTAACAATTTAAGACTTTTCTTAACTTTTGTTTTTTTAATGAAAAATAAAGCTTGTAAATAAACTTTTGACACTATATTGGTACGTAAACAGAAGACAGCTGCCAGGGCGTACTTAACTATTGGATTTTTGTTTGTTGTGAATTTTGAATGTCAAATGTTGATTAATTTTATTTATGTTCGGATAGATATTTGAAATAAAATTATTTACAAAAAAAGAAATTTTGAACTAATTTTTGTGAAAAAGTGAGACAAAAGAAAATAATTATAAATATTTCATTGCAAAAACTAGTTCAAAACGATAAAAGGTGTCTTAATTGTACTAGAGTCGGTTTTCCGTTATTTTAAAATTAGCTTTTAACAGCGTTTTGCTATTACATTTCATTTAAATTTAGTCAGTGAATATACATTCCGTAAAAATATGCCTTTTTGTGAATTGTGTTTAAAAAAGTACGTTCCTGGAAATGGTGATAAATTTTTTCATGTCCCTAAATGTCCAATAGCGATGGAAAAGTGGAGTAGCTTATGCCAAAAGGAGTTCACAAAGTGTTCTGTGATATGCAGTGATCATTTTTCTAAAAATCACATAATATCTGCCGAACGTCATCCTTTATTGATGCCAATGGCTATGCCAATACCACCTCCGGCAAGAAGTTATGAACCCAGCAGCGGTCGGGAGCTTTTCCCACAGGGAAAAACAACCGACTACAGCGGGAGAGGCAAGCATATTAACATGCCCTTAAGACAAATACGAATGCCAACTGCCTTACGGTTTTTTACTGCAAAAGAGCTAACCAGTACTGCAGTTTCAAAGTCCATACCACCATGCTTTAAAGAGAAGGAGTCTCAAACTGAGTAAGTAATTCCAAATTTATAAAAGCGCCTGTCCTCTACGGCCCAAATGTATCAAATGCCTGGCCGCGCTTAGTAGTGTACTCAATTTTTAGTTAGATAAATGATATTTTTTTAATAATTTTCATTTTACTTTAAGCTGTTTTATAAAAATATTTATTACGTTTTGTTTTCCATTCAAGTCCATCAATTTTTGAAGAATATTCAAAAAAATATAAAGAAAAAATTAGTCAACTGGAGTCAGAAAACAAAGCGTTAAGATCCGAGCTCCTCCAAGCGAACGCTGCCCTTGACTCCATGAGAAAAATATTTACGGAAGGACAAATACGTTCTCTAGTGACGCCAGGCAACATCAAATGGCAGTGGAGTGACATTTCTAGTCACATGTATAAGAAAGGTTTTCCTCTACCTCTTGTAACGACTCTGCAACGTTGGTGCCGAAAAGTAAATATTTCGCCAGGAGTGTTGAAAGGCTCCATAAATTTTATGAGACCCATGACAGACCTATCGTTAGACGACAAAATTTGCGTTTTGGCATTCGATGAAATGAAGGTAGAGGAAAATTTTGAATACGACGCAGTTGACGATATCGCAAGGAAACCATCCAACTATGTGCAGGTTGTTATTGCAAGAGGGTTGAAGAAGTCATGGAAGCAGCCAGTGTTTTATGACTTCGACTGCAAAATGTCTGCAGAAATTTTACATAACATTATAAAGGAATTGTACGGAGCAGTACGGAATTGTACGGTTGCTGTTTTGTGCGACATGGGTCCAACTAACCGTAAGTTGTTGAAAGAGTTGGACATCACTCCAGGTAAGTAATGTGTGATATATACAACTGATTCACAATAAATGCATTTCCACATAAACACGCACATACAACAAATGCACAACCAACGACAAAAACTTTACGCAAACACCAGTCTTCGTTATATTGAGGAGAATGCCAGTGACTACGTACTCCTATCGGGTAATTAAAAAATCATTTAAAAGTTAATATTAAGGTTTGTTTCTAGTTACATAATAGATTTAGGTTTCGGGAAAAAGTAGTTATTAAAATTAATATTAAAATTATTAACATTTGTTATTATTTGCTCTCTAATTTTTCGACCTTACGGAATTTTTCTTGTTTTTATATAAAATTTTATATTTGTATACGATATTTAATTATAATAAAAAATTATAAGCAAAAATTCAATTTTGTATAAAAAAGAAACGAGATATTCAATTAAAAATGTATACGTTATTAATATAATTAATTATTGCTGATATTATCACTCATCATTAAAACTTTCTTTAAAAAAATTGCTTAACACGTTTTAAAATTATTTTTTAAAGAGAAACCATGGTT
The DNA here is from genome assembly GCA_963675445.1 of Linnaemya vulpina. Lineage (NCBI taxonomy): Eukaryota > Metazoa > Arthropoda > Insecta > Diptera > Tachinidae > Linnaemya > Linnaemya vulpina. The sequence continues at coordinate 55,778,641 of OY776277.1, forward strand.
TACTAATCCTGCGAATGTGGAAGAAACATTTATTGATGCACCTCACCTCTTGAAACTAATTCGCAACCATTTCATGGATAATGGAATCATTTACAATAACTCCTTATTGAGTCCCCGCACTATTTCGGAATTACTAGTTATAACTTCGAAGTCTGATGTCTCGATAACTTTTGAGTTATGTGAAGAGCATCTCTCGTTGAAAGGAATTGGTATGGCAATAGCACATTACTTAGAAATAGATATTTAAGCATTTTTACTTTCAGCAAGGCAAAAAGTAAAACCAACTGCTCAGCTGCGCTCTATTACGTTGCCATACAATGGGGGAAGTTCCCTATAATCCCATTGAAACAGCCGAATTTTTCCAATTGCTAAACGATTGGTTTGATGTTTTAAATTCGAAAATGGATACTCTAAATTATCACGGCAAGGTAAGTAAAAATATATTTAAAATATCATTACGTACAATGTTTTCAATAATCTTTATCCAAGCAACCCTATGGGCTATCGTATGAAAGCCAAAAGAGTACTTTGGATCGCATGACTAAAGCTATGTCGATTCCACTCCCACACAAAAGGATTTTAGAGCCATTAGCCATGCAATAGACAGCTTAAGGAAGTATGTCGCAAAGTACGGCATGCTCTACTTTGTTACAAATAGACTAAACTAAGATGTGTTCGAGCACTTTTTTGGAGCTATCCGAAGCAAAGGTGGCTTGCATGATCACCCTTCTTCACACTTTTTTAATTGTATAAATCAAACTTATTGTATTTTTCATTTAGCGAAAAATACAGAATTCTTCTGGAAAATGACGAAACCGATTGGCTAAACAGCCGCAACGTCAACATGTCCTTTGCGGAGCATAGCCAATCCTTACTTACCATCGATGATCACGATATCTTGCCTGAAAGTGGATTTGCAAAAAATTATTGTTTAGAGCCAAAAGAAAATGATACGTTGAATGACCTATACGATACGGATATACATGGCATTGGTATTTTTCAGGAGGATGGCTTAGAATATATAGCGGAATATGTAATTCGAAAGCTTAATCTTGTGGAATATGAATGTCATGAAGATTCATTTACGTGGGGTTGACCAGATATCCAAAGGAAATTTGAGAAAGCCGAAAAAACAATTCCTCTGCAAGGTTAAGGAAATGGAGATAATATTTTATAAAATAAATGGGTTTAATATATCTCACCGACCAAATATTCTTCGATACCTGGTGGACGCAAGCAAATCTGTTGACCTGCCAGATAACGTCAGGAAATTCTTTTTTAAATGCCGAATATACTTTAGGATTCGTAACCTCAATAAGCGACTTAAAGTTAAAAAAGCCAAAGAGCGTATAATGGGATGCAAGAATATGTTGAAAATAAACTTATAAATTATTTTCATATAACCAGGCATGTTTCTTTTTTTGTATCCCTTTCTCCGTTTGTGCCTACGTAATATTTTTAAAAATTTCTTATAGAATTTGTATACCAGGTGAACGTTTTGATCCTGTATCCGAAACGGATGGTATTAATGCTTTCAGGCTGAAAATACTGAGCCTTCTTTAGTCTTTGACTTTTTTTGTTACTAATTATATATAAAACCTAAATAAAGTTTTATCAAACTATTTAAGCTTAAAGTCCTGAAGAATTTAAAATATTACAATAAGAAACTGAAT
>OY776277.1:55782813-55790313 GCA_963675445.1 Linnaemya vulpina
TAAGGAGGCAATGCGACAACTGCTGGCAGGGAAGGCTATCAAAGAAAAGCCTAAGTGCTTTAACTGCGGAAAAATCGGTCATTTTCAGCGCAGCTGCAAAGCACAAAGGAAGAGAGGTAGATCTGTTTCGCCACCAAGAAACAGCAAACGGGTGCACCCAACAACATCCCAAGAGTCCCCGTTAAACTAAAACGAGCTAGCACTAAGGGGCATCGCAGTCAATAATAAGGCCCGATATAGTAAAGGGGAAATGCGAGCGGTTAAGCAATATACGGCTACGTACAGCTACTGGAGAGCCTGCCACTGTCTATGGTAAGATTGAAGTGAAGGTGACTATAGCCAACATCAACGTGAGACATGTGTTTATTGTTGCCGATATTGTCGATGAGGTTATTATTGGAGCCGATTTTATGATTAATCATGGCATTAATCTACATATGGGACAACAGCTGATGATTTGGCGTAATGTGGAAATACCCCTTGATGTTGGATATGACAACAAACCGCAAGTAACAAGAGTATTTGCTATTGAGAGTCAGACAATACCGCCGCAGTCTGAAACAGTCATACGGGCGCGGATGAGGGTAGATTGTGAGGACAATCGGTTGTGGGTTGTAGAACCGGCAGATCTAAAGACAGAGCTTATAACAGCGAAAGCTCTAGTGAAAACTAGTGAAGGAGGAATAGTCCCTATAAGAGTGCTTAACTTGTCAGACCATGAAAAAGTCATCAAAGAAAATTTTGATGTTGGCCAGTGTACTCCAGCAGAGGCAATAATAAACTGCGAGAAGAAGATAGAGCATACTAATTTGTCCGCAAAAGAACGTGAACAATTTGAGGAATACGTAGTGAAATGGGTATCAGGTCTATCAGCGACAGATAAAAATAAAGCCAAGCAGTTACTAAAAAGGCATGCCAGTATCTTCGCCATGGGAAGCCAAGGCCAGGGGTAGAACTACATTGGTTAAACATGAAATTAACACAGGCGAAGCTAGGCCGATTAAACAGCCACCCAGAAGCGTACCCCTAGCAAAGCGGGATAAAGTAAAAGAGCTTGTAAGTGAAATGGAGCGTGATGGCGTAATTGAAACATCTTCTGGTCCTTGGAGTTCGCCTGTAGTTTTAGTTAAAAAGAAAGACACTTTGGATACGCTAGCTGGTACCAAATGGTTCTCTACGCTGGACTTGCGAAGCGGATATTGGCAAGTGGAGATCGCAGAGAAAAACAGGGAGAAAACTGCCTTCAGTGTCGGCAACGGATTATGGCAGTTCAATGTCATACCATTTGGTCTCTGCAATGCTTCGGCCACATTTGAACGCCTATTAGATAAGGTACTGATAGGACTTCACTGGAAGACATGCTTGGTATATCTCGATGACATAATTTTGATAAGCACCTCAAAAACATGGCAGAAGTTCTTGAACGAATATCATCAGCTGGATTGAAACTCAGCTTGAAGAAATGTGCATTATTCCAGAAAGAAGTAAAGTATTTGGGGCATCGTGTTACAGCAGACGGAATCTCAACAGATGAAGATAAAATAAAAGCAGTAAGGGACTGGCATCAACCTAAAAATCCTCATGAATTGCGCAGCTTTTTGGGCCTTTGCACATACTACAGACGTTTTGTGCCGAATTTTTCCAGTGTAGCTTCAAGCTTGAATGAGCTGACAAAGAAGTCAAGACCATACCATTGGGGCGAGCCACAGGAAAAATCCTTCCAGAAACTCAAAGAATTATTATGTACGTCACCAGTGCTAGCGTATCCCATAGCTGGAGAAAAATTTGTGCTGGATACTGATGCGAGCGCCTATGGCATAGGGGGTGTGCTATCCCAAGTAGTAAATGGCACCGAGAAGGTCATAGGGTACTATAGCCGTGTACTCTCAAAACCTGAGAGGAACTACTGTGTGACACGACGTGAGCTTCTGGCGGTATTGGAATGCATTAAACATTACCATAAGTACCTGTATGGTCAACACTTTACATTAAAGACCGATCATTCTGCACTGAGATGGCTATTGCAGTTTAAAAATCCTGAAGGGCAACTGGCAAGGTGGATTGAGCGCCTGCAGAGCTACGACTTCAGCATTGAGCATAGAAGGGGCACAAAGCATAACAATGCGGATGCTCTTTCGAGAAGACCGTGCTGTTTAGAGTGTAAACATTGTATTAGAGCCGAGCAAAAGGAAGGCGTTGTGGATGTTCGGCTAATGCACATCGGCCCTGATGAAGACTGGTCAGCGGCACAGAGGGACGACGATATACTAAGGAAAATTATAGCGGCCAAGGAAGAGGACAGACGACCATCCCGGAATGAAATTTCGGCTGAAAGCCCACTCGCCAAATCTTATTGGGCTCAGTGGAACAGCCTTAAGGTAATAAAAGGGTGTTTATACCGCGTATGGGAAAGTGTAGATGGCAAAACAACTTCAAATGTAATAGTTGTACCATACTCCAAGATAAGTAAAGTCTTACAGGGGTTTCATAATGGACCCAGTGGCGGTCATCTTGGAGTAACAAAAACACTTGAGAAACTGAAGCAGCGTTTTTATTGGGTTGGATGTCAACAAGCCGTAGCTGACTGGATAGCAAGCTGCCCACAGTGCATAGCCGCCAAAGGCCCAGTAAGAAGAAGCCGGGGACAGCTGCAACAATACAACTCAGGAGCACCATTCGAGCGGATCGCAATGGATGTAGCAGGTCCCTTTCCCGTCACCGAAGCCGGAAATCGTTATGTACTTGTGGTAATGGACTATTTCAGTAAATGGCCAGAGGTATATGCTATACCTAACCAGGAAGCAAAGACAATTGTGCTTTCGTCAACAACTGGGTATGTCGCTATGGTGTCCCAATAGAATTACATTCCGACCAAGGAAGGAATTTCGAGACTGCCATATTCAGGGAAATGTGCGAGTTGTATGGGATAAAGAAAACCAGAACGACGCCGCTGCATCCACAGTCTGATGGCATGGTAGAAAGGTTCAATCGCACCCTAGAAGAGTACCTACGAAAAGTAGTAAGCACCCATCAGAGGGATTGGGACGAGCACATCCCCAAATTTTTGATGGCATATAGGTCAGCTGTACACGACTCCACATCGAGAACGCCAGCCAAAATTGTCTTCGGGACGGAATTAAAACTACCTGGTGATTTGGAATTTGGTGTTAAGCCATCTGTAGAGGAAGGAGCTATTACGTCCCAGGAGAAGGAGGACTTAAACGAACTGCATGAGTTCGTGCGCAATAGAATCAAGATGGTCAGTGACAAGATGAAGGCTAGGTATGACCGCGCACCAAACTCGGAGGGATTTATGGAAGGACAATTGGTTTTACTGTATAACCCACAACGGAAGAAAGGATTGTCCCCAAAATTACAGACTCACTGGGATGGCCCGTATAAAGTGATTAAGAGAGTGAATGACGTTGTATACCGGATGCAGAAGCACAATAGCCCAAGGTGGAAAATGAAGATAGTACATATCGAACGATTGGCGTTTTATGGAAGAGGTGATTGTATGCCTATTCGGGTCGAACAGGCTTAAGTGGGCGGCAGTATTACAAAGATTAGAAATAGATTTAGATAAAACGACAATGTGGCTATATGTATTTGGCAGCACTGCCAATTAATCTATAGTTGTCAAAATGTTACAACCCTGGTCAACACTATATAGATAATATTCAAATTAACGGAAATGGAATACTCCAGAATATACAAGATCATTCAAGGCTGTGCCAATAAGAGTAAACCACAACAACAACAAACATAGCAACATAAATGCAAAGAAATGTTATTCTTAATGATCTTGTATGCAAGTATTCGCTGCTAATAAAGCTAAATAGATTCACAAGTATACACAGCCATATACACGTAGAAGAAACAAAACCACACACTCATTCATACAACCACTCATAGTTATCATAGGCAAAACACACAGAACACTCATACATTCAACCACACATAGTTACCATAAGCAAAACAAATAAGTCAGCTTTGTCATATATACAAACACACACATGTCAAGTAAAAAAAAACAACCACCATACCCAGAACTTTCGCGAGGTTACCAGACGACGTAATTTTTGCTATATAAAGGCGCTGCCAGAACTCAGCGATAGTCAGTGTGATTTCAAATATAGACGTGTTAACATCGCTGAGGGTTGAGTAGTACAAATACTCGTGTTAATAAAGTAACAAATAAGGTGTTGCCGCATTATATTTCTAAATTAATTTGTCCGTGTTTTAATTTGATGCAATAAAACGAATCCTTGAAGGATAAGGAATAAAACCGTTTTTACGAAAAGGTCTAAAAATGTAACAATTGGTGTCAGAAGTGGGATTGCAAAAATAATTAAAAGGACATTGCAATTTAAAAAAAAGGACGTTAAAAAAACAAAAGAAATTTAAATAAATAATCATGAAATTTGATGAGTTAAAAGTTGAACAGCTGAAAAAGGAGCTCAGCATGCTTGAATTGCCAACTGCAGGTAACAAGGCTGAACTGCGGAAGAGGCTGATAGATGAGTTTAAGAATCGCGGCATGGACATCGGGACATACGAGTTTGAGGACAAAGACGATGTGCAGGTATGCCCTCCTGCCACGACCAGCAGCATGGACATAAATTCAATGTTCGCTGCTATGATGATCCAGATAAAAGGAATCAGTGATGCACAAAGTGAAATAAAACAGAACTCTCAGCAGATGCAGGACAAGCTTGTAGCCGAAACTCAGCATATGCAGGACAAACTTGTTGCCGAAATAACTGAAATAAAACGAAACTCTCAGCAGATGCAGGAGGCATCAAGGATCAACAGTGACAAGCTTGTAGCCGATATAACTGAAATAAAACAGAACTCTCAGCAGATGCAGGAAAAGCTTATAGCCGAAATACAGGAGTCAAACAAAGCCACGAACGAGACCCTGGTAGAGGTTTCTGAAGCCATTAACAGGAGGGTGGATGATATTGAGAATAAATTCTCAGAGCTGGAGGAGCATTCAAAGGAGTTCGAAGAGAAATTGCATGCTCTAGAGGACAAAATGCATAACCTGGAGTGTAGTGGCGGGCCAGTACGAGCAGTTGCGGAAGTTTCTGCGCGGATAAGAGCGCCATGCTTCGACGGCAGCGTACCATTAGGCATCTTCGAGTTCCAGTTCGAGACGGTTACTAGCAGAAATGGATGGGATGCTGAAGAAAAGGCCATAGAGTTGATCTTGTCCTTAAAGGGTACAGCCGCAGAGGTACTTGAGACTGTGCCAGTAAGCTGCAGAAACAACTATAATGAAATAATGGCAGCATTGCAGCGCAAGTATGGTGGTGAGCATAAGCGCGATTTATACAGAATGGAATTGCGATGTAGAGTTCAGAAGCCTAACGAATCTCTACAAGATTTCGCAATGGAAATCGAGCGTTTAGTGCAGCTCACATATCCAGGCGAGAGTCACCCATTCCTGGACCATTTTAAAACTGAGGCTTTCGCTAACGGCATTCGCGACTCTGATGTTAAACTGGCGGTGTGCGCTACGCAGAAATCCAATTTCGCTGAAACTGTGTCATTTGCGCTGGCTCAAGAGACTGCCAGGATGGTTTTCAAGCCACAGATATGTAAAGTGCGGAATGTGGAGGTTTTGTCTGAGGAGGATAACAACCTAGTGGCTAGCGTTAAGGAGGCAATGCGACAACTGCTGGCAGGGAAGGCTATCAAAGAAAAGCCTAAGTGCTTTAACTGCGGAAAAATCGGTCATTTTCAGCGCAGCTGCAAAGCGCAAAGGAAGAGAGGTAGATCTGTTTCGCCACCAAGAAACAGCAAACGGGTGCACCCAACAACATCCCAAGAGTCCCCGTTAAACTAAAACGAGCTAGCACTAAGGGGCATCGCAGTCAATAATAAGGCCCGATATAGTAAAGGAGAAATGCGAGCGGTTAATCAATATACGGCTACGTACAGCTACTGGAGAGCCTGCCACTGTCTATGGTAAGATTGAAGTGAAGGTGACTATAGCCAACATCAACGTGAGACATGTGTTTATTGTTGCCGATATTGTCGATGAGGTTATTATTGGAGCCGATTTTATGATTAATCATGGCATTAATCTACATATGGGACAACAGCTGATGATTTGGCGTAATGTGGAAATACCCCTTGATGTTGGATATGACAACAAACCGCAAGTAACAAGAGTATTTGCTATTGAGAGTCAGACAATACCGCCGCAGTCTGAAACAGTCATACGGGCGCGGATGAGGGTAGATTGTGAGGACAATCGGTTGTGGGTTGTAGAACCGGCAGATCTAAAGACAGAGCTTATAACAGCGAAAGCTCTAGTGAAAACTAGTGAAGGAGGAATAGTCCCTATAAGAGTGCTTAACTTGTCAGATCATGAAAAAGTCATCAAAGAAAATTTTGATGTTGGCCAGTGTACTCCAGCAGAGGCAATAATAAACTGCGAGAAGAAGATAGAGCATACTAATTTGTCCGTAAAAGAACGTGAACAATTTGAGGAATACGTAGTGAAATGGGTATCAGGTCTATCAGCGACAGATAAAAATAAAGCCAAGCAGTTACTAAAAAGGCATGCCAGTATCTTCGCCATGGGAAGCCAAGGCCAGGGGTAGAACTGCATTGGTTAAACATGAAATTAGCACAGGCGAAGCTAGGCCGATTAAACAGCCACCCAGAAGCGTACCTCTAGCAAAGCGGGATAAAGTAAAAGAGCTTGTAAGTGAAATGGAGCGTGATGGCGTAATTGAGACATCTTCTGGTCCTTGGAGTTCGGCTGTAGTTTTAGTTAAAAAGAAAGATGGCAGTACTAGATTCTGCGTAGACTACAGAAAGCTCAATGACATAACCAAGAAGGACAGTTATCCGCTCCCCAGGATCGATGACACTTTGGATACGCTAGCTGGTACCAAATGGTTCTCTACGCTGGACTTGCGAAGCTGATATTGGCAAGTGGAGATCGCAGAGAAAGACAGGGAGAAAACTCGGCAACGGATTATGGCAGTTCAATGTCATGCCATTTGGTCTCTGCAATGCTTCGGCCACATTTGAACGCCTAATGGATAAGGTACTGATAGGACTTCACTGGAAGACATGCTTGGTATATCTCGATGACATAATTTTGATAAACACCTCAAAAACATGGCAGAAGTTCTTGAACGAATATCATCAGCTGGATTGAAACTCAGCTTGAAGAAATGTGCATTATTCCAGAAAGAAGTAAAGTATTTGGGGCATCGTGTTACAGCAGACGGAATCTCAACAGATGAAGATAAAATAAAAGCAGTAAGGGACTGGCATCAACCTAAAAATCCTCATGAATTGCGCAGCTTTTTGGGCCTTTGCACATACTACAGACGTTTTGTGCCGAATTTTGCCAGTGTAGCTTCAAGCTTGAATGAGCTGACAAAGAAGTCAAGACCATACCATTGGGGCGAGCCACAGGAAAAATCCTTCCAGAAACTCAAAGAATTATTATGTACGTCACCAGTGCTAGCGTAT
>OY776277.1:55795313-55830313 GCA_963675445.1 Linnaemya vulpina
ATTTTGGTTATCATTGACTAGTTATATATAACCAAAATTTTGGTTATATATAACCAAAACTATGGCTGCTAATATGCACTAGAGTGAGCAGTACAGATATGTGTTTAATCTTATGGGAGAAGGAATGAGTTAGTGAAAGATGCAATATCACATGTATACAAGAGTTTCGGTTAGTTTTTTTCACTTGCTCTTAAGAAACTAACTGAAACCTTAACCGATATATCAGTCAACACTACCGGTCAAATAACTATTTATTTAACCGGTAGTCTTCTTGTAGGGAAGTAAAAGGTGTGTAATGTCTAACAACGCATCTGGCAATTCTTTCCATACAACACTCTGACAATCGTTTGAACACACAATTTTTGTTGGCAGAAAAATTTATGGTCTTATGCCCAGTTTTTAATTTCAAAATTAAGTTCTATTTAAACTTAAAGTCTATTTTAATACAAAATTCATTTTTACAGATCATATTTAAATACTACTTAAATATCCCTCATTGGACACTTAAATGGTGTTTAAATAGAGCACAGTAAACATATAACTCTCACTTTTTTTGTTTCAAGAAAAAGAAAACATTGTGATGTTGAGAAAAATTTGCTAAAAAACTTCAAAAAGTTACATAAATATAAACTTAAAATTATTTCATGCACAACACTTGAAATACTTTGAGTCATAAGCAAAACAATTGTTTTCTGAAAAATCGCGATTCTTGTTTACACATTTCATGGTTCTACCACATTTTTCGCATAAATTAATTGAAGTATTTAAATATGACTGAAAAACTGAAGGCGTATTTAAACACAACTTAAGTTTATAGAAAAATTAACTAATTTTGTACTTAAATACGAAGTCAAAAACTGGGCATTACAATTGTCTGCCAACGAAATTGTAAGGATTTCTTACAATCGTCTGAACACACAATTTACCTTTTGCAAAATCTGTCAGATACTGATAGTTCTTAAGCAATATAAAAAACTCGCTTGGGGCGGTTAAAACTTCTTTCATCTTCCTAAGCTCATTACAGCATTTTTCGCATTGCAATTTCGGAATAATTTTAAATTCAACATACCCATACTTCGTTAGGAAACAAGTTCAAAATGTATGTTCTCAGAAATATTAAAAATATCTTCTAAAAAGTAATCTACATCATCGTCTAAATCCTTTTCATTAAAGCATATTTCAGTATATTCACCTGAAGAATATATATCACAATCATTACTTTTTGGTAAACGTATAGCGTAAGTACCAATTTGGTCAATCTGGTGTTGTTCAACTTCACAGTTACTGGAAGAACTTGATTGAATAATCTTAGCAACCATAACTTTTGCCAAAATAGTATTTAACTAGGCTACGGAAGGGTTGCTATTGTTGCCTCCCTTTTGCCGCAGTACAGAAAACTTGTCCTGATGAAGAAATTTTGTCAAAACACGATATAAATCACCCCCTTCTTTAAAAATGTCATTAACCAGTAAATGGACTGAAATAAGAGTGAGCTTTATACCATTTAAAAATAAAACACGCTTTTTCTGGTCAACGAATTCCACGTCATCCAGATATTCCATAAAGTTTTGTATAAATTTGTAAAGTTCATTCTTTAGTTGAACTGCAGATCTATAGCAGTTATCGCCATAAAGGGAACCACTATTAAGACAATCAAAAATCTTATAAATTTTTTCCACAAACTGAGCTGTTGAAAGGACCACTTCTGCGCAACAGCTCTTAAATTGTGTAGTTTTGCATATTGTTTTAATAGCAGCTGTAGGAGTTTTGCTAAAAATTTGGGTTGTGAATTTTCCACACATTTTTTCAAATGTGCTTGGATATATATGTTGTCGCGTTAGTTTTGGACACATTTTGGTTTTTGCAGTTGCTTCCATTTCGTATAGCTCTTTAATTACTTGCATGCTTACAGTTCCATCAGGTGTTTTAAGGTCACATTTCAACCACCCATTCCTCAAAGATTTTATTAAGTGCGGGATATCATATACACAAACAACTTTTTGCCAGTTAGTTAAAAAAATGGAGTTTGCACAGAAATATGCGGCAAGTTAAAATTTAACTTGTTTCTTAGAAAATTTTATATAGATTGAGACTTGTAATATATATGTATTTTGAGCTGAATTCTTTACGTCTTCAGGATATGCCATTAGTCGAGAAGTAACCAAAAACATACAAAATTTTTCACTTTTCATGCTAATATTTTGGAGAGCATAAATAGATTCTTTAACAAAATTTCCTAACCTTTTTCTAACAGTTCTAGTTTTCTTTCTGGAATTCAAAACTTACATTTCATAAAAGATCGTTATATGTTTTCTTATATAGATTTGACAGTTTTGTTTGTTTTTCGCAATTTCAAAAGAAGGCGTCGACGACATTTTCACAGTGTGTGTTCGTTGGCAAATTCTGGAATTCAGTACCTTTCCTTCATCAATTTCATCTCAATCTTTAGTTCTTTATCCCATTGAATGAGCTTCAAAAATTACGGTCACATACATATATAAAAATTTTTGTGTAATCCTCTTCAGCAATTCGACATTTTCCCCACCAAATTTGCTCTCAACTTTGTGTGAAGATGGAAATTTAAAAAATGGTAAACCTTTAAAATGTCTTTTAGATCTCACATCTTTACACAGCATTTTCTGTCTTATTTTCAATTGTGTTTTTCTCACTTGCACTCATCATGTATAACAAAAAAAATTAGACACGCACATAAAATATTCCTTTTGCTCTATTAAAAGGAGACAATAATTAAAAATATTGTAGCTCAATCACTAACAATGTTTTGAAATGAAAGAAGAATTTTTTGTAAAGATCTTCAAACAAGTTAGCATGGGTTCTTGCTTATATTGTTTCCACCTTCCCTTCAGTACTTTAAGTTAAATTTGGTGAAACCGACTTTAAACATGTTCGATTACAAAAGATCCAACACGATGGTTTCTGTTGTTTCTTCGTGTTTCCCCGGCACCAATAAAGATTTTAAAATTTTATTTCATGCTTCATGCTTTGTTTCTATTTTGCGTACGCACGTGACAACTATTATTATGAAAACTTAACCTCGGTGAATTCTATCTTTCGCACTAAACATAGAGCTACCAAAATTCTTTCGAATCGCAAAAAAAATGCTGAGGAAAGTTTTGTTTTCTATAAGCCTTACACATCAAAAGCGTACGAACGTACGCTCTTGACCCCAGGAAATGCGCATATTTAATATTTTTGTATATATAAATTATTAATATTTTACGTGCAATATACACTTTGATAAAACAGTTATTGCTTTTGTGCAGAGTGAATTTTTTGGTAATAAAATTAAAAAAATTTAATCAGTACAATTTTAGAGTACACTTTATTTTCAATAATATCATAAATAAGAATACTGGCTCTACTGATAACGAATACAACATTTCTATTTCAAATGTATTATTTGAAATTTGCGAGTAGATGGTCTAGTTGGAGCGTTAATGTCAATTGCACTAAGCTGCAATAGAGAAACTTATTTCGCAATGGAAGTTCCCACCCAGTATTCCAGATGATAAAAAGAGAGCGGCCTCAAAGTAAGTGCCCTGATATCATGGGAGCATATTGCATTGAACTAACAATAAACGATGATGAGTGTTGACGACAGTAATATAAAACAATTTTAAAAACACGTACAAATTGGTCACTTTTATAAAATTTCCGAAATGACTATTTTATCTAATAAAAATGGCGTATGGTTCATTCTTATAAGAACAGTGGCAGTCATTAAATAGATTATATGACTGACAGCGGTAACTGATATACTTACATATGTATGTAAAATTGCCAAGAACAAAGTTGCTGTCATTTTCTCAAGAGATATGTGTACAAAAAAATTTATGGAATCTTGTGTGTACATGTGATTTTTTATTTCCGTCGATCTTATGAATTTTATGGATCATAGAAAATATATTTCAACCGCTCACTATATGAGTCATTCTTTACTCATTAAAGAATGCCAATCAAATCTGTTAAAACAGTGATGCTGTTTGAGCAAAAAAATAATTTATGAGAACAAAGCAAAATGTTCCATGCTAAATCGACAAATAATTAGAACGAACCATTTCGATTTGGACGAAATTCGGCCAGAGGCTTTCTTCACTGCTATATATTACTCAAGCCAATGAAAAAAAAATTACTAAGTTGTGTCGTATTAAAATTTTATAATTTCGCCGAAACTATTCATTTTATTTTTTCAATATCTCAAAAACACCTCATATATATACATATGTTATCCTTATATCACTTTAAATTGAAAACTATTTTTAATTATTATGGAATTCACTACTTGAAATATTTTCATACTCTTATTATAAATGAATTTACTTATCCTCAATAAATACACTTATGGCCAAAAACTACCTACAGCATTTTGTGCTATCACAACCAAACAAAATAGTCGCAACATTGTAGTCATAAAGTTATAAAATAATAACACGAATTATATTACTAGTGTGAACAACCCGTCATAACTTAATCTGTTAAATAAATTAGTATATATAAACTCTAACAGCTGCTTCCTTGATATGAGCTGAATACATATTTGTTGTGGCGGCATACGGAAAAACGTTGAGGCTGCCAGCTACATAAGTTAAACGAGAAAAATTTTTCAGTTGTATATATTTAGTTTTCCCTTTTAATATTTTTTGTGTTATATAAAAGTGATTTAATGTGCAGAAATATAGGTATGAAAAATTCGTTAACCGTTTCTTAGTCGTTAATCATATATAAGTAACGGAAGCAAATACATACTATAGCCGTCTCGCCTAAAGATTTTCAGCCGTTCGACTCAGATCTCTAGAGCATTTTATGACAACACAAAAACATACCTGAGAGAGTGTTATTATTTTATGACTTTTTTAAATGCAAGCACATCAACAACGTTTTTAAACTGGTCTAATATTTTATGACCTTATGACAATGTGACAGAATAGCACGAAGTGTGGATACCCCAATTACATACAATATGCCAACTTGTTATCACATTCGCTGAGCTAGGTGGTTTTACGGTTCCTATATTTTTCAAACCGGTACACCACTCCGTCATAGCCCTATTACACTGGCGTGCATGTCAGCCGACATGCTCGACGGCGAAGTTTACGTTTTGCTATTAAGCTGGATTCACCCATGGTTTCCGAAAAAATTAGATGTTCTAGAACATTTTTAGTTTTTTGAGAGTATCTTCTGAAGCGATTCACCCACTTCGCGCATTTGTTCTGGAACATCAAGGCTACCATATGAAATAATTTTGTAAACTATGTGTGCAAGTTTTACAATTGGGCAATACCAATATTTATTTAATAATATTTGTAACATTATTCTTGTGTCTAATTTTTTAACCTTTTTTCTTTTAATAACTAATAGATTTGTTTGAGTTTTGAGGTTATTTTATATTAATATAAATATTTCGATATTTCGATAACCTTCGGTTAGCTTCTTCAGAAAATAATTTCCTGAAGAAATTAACCGAAGGTTAGCGAAACATCGATTTATATATATATATATATATATATATATTAATATAATTTAACCTCAAAACTCAAACAAATCTATTAATTATTTTATTTGTAACAATATTTTCCAGTTATTTATTTTAATGCCAAAATATACAAAACAAGTGCTCTGTAGTTTATTTTACACACAAAGAATATAAAAAAAGTGCGTTGTTATACATAAAAAATATATAGAACAAGTTCTGTATCTTATTACACATATGTACATATAATATGAATTGGCATCTCAGCGCTACTCTACTTAAAAAATCAAACTTACTGGCAGCACAGTTGCAATGTTTCGGAACGTGAGTAAATATTAAACTAGTTCATGATCCGAAATATGTTACTTTCTTTCGCTCTCTCTAAAAGAAAAACGTCATGCTACATAAAAAAAAAATGTTTCAGAACGTAAGATTTGTTCTGAAACCAGGGGTGAATTCATCTTTGCCCTGCATCAAGTTTTCCTTTTAAGTGTTGCACACATACTGCTCGTCAAAATTCATTTAAACTGACAACAGTGACGTAGGCTGCATGCAGCTTGAAAGCAATTTATATATATATATATATATATATATATATATATATACATATATATATATATATATATATATATATAAATATATATATATATATATATATATATATATGTATATATATATATAGATATATATATATATATATATATATATATATATATATAAATATATATATATATATATATATATATATATATATGTATATATATATATATATATATATATATATATATATATATATACATTACATTTATATGATGAGAGATTCATGTTGCACAGGATATCATGGCTCTATGAACCGCAACACATCATTATATTTAGTACTTTCATGAACAAACATATTTCACTCTTTCTTTTATTAATTTTTTATAATATTTTATTTAAATGTTAAAAATTGTGGCAGAATATATGTATAAAGACAATACAAAAACGTATGGCGGAAAATTAATATGAAAAATAATATTAAGGAATTGTAATTAGCTGTTTTCTTGAGCGTAAATTGAAACAGTCAGCTTGAGAGAGAAATTGAAAGCAAGTTAATTTCAATTTTTAAAAGTATGAGTGCATTGATAAAAAGTGTGAGTGTATTAGAAATTGAGAGGCAAAACGTGATCGTCTAAAGCCCAAGTTATGACTTATTATTCTCCGACTACAGTGTGAATACCCCAAATGTTAGAGTGACTTGTGCTCAGGCATTATGAAAAAAATAATTTGTCTGTATCAGCCAATACACACTGGATGAATTGAGATGGTAAAACATGGTAGTTTGTTGGCATTTTCGGTAAAGGGAGTGGTTTTTGGTTGGCATAATTTTTCAACCGGCTTCAACCCTGCATTAGCAAAACAAAACTAATAAATAAGCACTTATGAAAACAATGAAAACACAGGTTCTGTGTTTTCAATTTTACAGAGCGTTTTTAGTCTTCAGATGTCCATCGTTGTGTAAACACGGATATGAAAACAAACATTAAAACTAATTAAGGAAACTCATAAAAGTGTTTGCAGTAATTTTTAGTAACTAATAAGAGTAAAAATTTTTGGTTACTGAAAATTTCAGCAAAATTTTACTGAAATTACTTAAATACATTTTACTGGTCGCAAAAATAAGCAAACACTTCTATTCGTTTTTGAATAGTCTTTTTAATTATGTGTGAGAAAATAATCTTATATGAATGTACCTTTAAAAATTAATTTTTCGTGTTTGTGCAAATTACACTACATACTTTTTTTGTTTATTTATTTGTCTTAAAGAACATTTATATATAAACTATAAAAAACATTATATAGAGCGTCAAATAATTGATATTTATATTGAAAGTAGGAGAAATACACAAAGTATAAAAGTTTTTATTGAAAAAAATTATCAACTTTCTGAAGAAAATATATAGTGAATATTATAAAAATACTGTGGTAGCAGCAATGATGGTAATACCCTGATCGGCTGATATAACTGGAGTACATGAAGAACTAATAAATGGTTTCAGACAATTCTCCAAGGTTTATCGTCTGATTTAATAATAGACCCTAGAAAATTTGACGAATATGCAATGGAAGCAGCCAGATTGTATATAAAAATATACAAATGGTACCATGTGCCATCATCTGTCCACAAAATATTGATACATGGGAAAAGCATTATAAAACACACCGCTGTGTTGCCTATTGGTTAGCTGTCCGAAGACGCACAAGAGTCGCGCAATAAAGACTACAAAAATTATCGTTTACATCACCCTCGAAAATTTGCGCGAACAACCACTAACGAAGATGTTTTCAACAGACTTCTTTACACCTCTGATTCATATGTAACAAGTATAAGGAAACCACCCGCCAAACTTGCAAAAGATTTGAATAAAGATACGCTTAAACTGATGAAGTAATCACAATTTTTAAGAAGAAAATGTCACGGTTAAAGTATTATTTAAATATTTAAAGTTACCCCTGCAAGAAAAGATTACCAGAAACTAAACACACAACATTTTTTGACTAACACATATGAAGCAAATTTATATGGAATTTTTGGTAACGATGATGCCATAGTACAATTATCAGGTATATGCAAAGCGAATTCATTACAACAAAGCATCTTTTTTTGTGAAACACAATGTCAAAAATAAGGCGAATTAATTAATTCGCCTTTCTCATATATAATAAAATTTTTAGTAAGCAAAATGAATTTTATTCATTGTTGTGTTTTAAATATCAAAGTGGTGACGTAAGTATTAATTGTAGTAAAATTTATGAAATAAAATAAAACAAAATTTATATTTTAGGAGACACAGACGTGTTGTGGGTGTCCAAGAAGCTCAGAAACTCTACAGGTTCCCAAAAATCCGAAAAGGTAAGTGTGTGATGGGTATAAACATCTTCCGGAAAATTTTAAGTGGCAGACAGTGCTTGGAATTGACAAGCATTTTTCGCACTCATAACTTTTCCTGCAGAAGTATATACCTTTGTGGCATTTTCAGTAGTAAATTATCATATTATTAGTTTACATTTGATTATGGATCAATAAGGGTTTGCATCAGTGAAATATTGTAAGACGATGGAAGTCAAATGAATATATGTAGTTTGCGAAGAGAGCAGAAGTGGAATATGTTTAATGATTTCAGGTAATATTTTTGTTCTGTTTATAACTCTTCACCTTTATTAAAACAATTTATTTTTTATTTTCTTTACTTTGTCAGCAAACAAGGCAGTTCGTAAAAGTGCAGCAGCTACCGGCGGTGGTACGAAACCAAATCGTTTTCGTCCTGATGGAGTAGTTTTGAATGAAACTCGTCGCTATCAAAATAGTACTGATTTGTTGATTTGCAAATTGCTAGTGAAATTGTTGAAGACCTTAAAACTGATTTGCGTTTCCAGAGTTCTGCTGTGATGGCTCTTTAGGAAGTTAGTGAAGCTTATTTGGTTGGTCTCTTCCTAACTACCAATTTCTGCACCATCTATATATTCTTGGCCAGACGAATTTGTGACGAACGAGCTTGAATATTGGCTGACGACAATAATTACCCCTACTACCATCGTACAAGATGTTATATAACCATTTTTAAAAACAATCTGACCACAAAACTTTTTATAAAAAAGATTATATTTGTTTATTCTTACGAATATTAAATAAATAAAACTATTGTTGAAGTGATTGCTCAAATCATTGTATATATTGTATGTAACTTATTTTGCAATGATATAGCATCGCCAGTCGTCCGTTTGTATAGAATTTTGGGAATGGTATTGCATTTCAGATACCGATAAAATAAATAATACTCATATAGTTAACAAACTAATTTTTTGACATATTGTCATTGTACTATTATAATATGAAATTTATTTGTTGGGTGGTTAAGCAATGTCTATATGCATTTCATTGGCGCTTCTTACCAAATCATCAGTAGACTTCAACCACAGTTTTGCAAAGATTCAAACTTCTCAACTTATTAAAAGACTTCCAAAAACCATCTGAGAATTATGTTAAATAAATTAACTATAAAAATTCACAAACAATTTCAAAAAATTACATTATAATAAGTGTAGCAGGCTATGAAACTTATACAAACCAAACCCAACAAACAACTTTTATTCGATACGACTCTATTTTATTTTTCTATACCTTTATACAATTAGAAATCCCTTGGATAACAATGAAAGTATTTATAAGGCAAAATGAAAAATAAAATCTCAATTGAATTGTTAATAAACTAATTTTTTGACATATTGTCATTGTACTATTATAATATGAAATTTATTTGTTGGGTGATTTTTTGAAATTGTTTGTGAATTTTTATAGTTAATTTATTTAACATAATTCTCAGATGGTTTTTGGAAGTCTTTTAATAAGTTGAGAAGATTGAAACTTTGCAAAACTGTGGTTGAAGTCTACTGACGATTTGGTAAGAAGCGCCAATGAAATGCATATAGACATTGCTTAACCACCCAACAAATAAATTTCATATTATAATAGTACAATGATAATATGTCAAAAAATTAGTTTGTCAACAATTCAGTTGAGATTTTATTTTTCATTTTGCCTTATAAATACTTTCATTGTTATCCAAGGGATTTCTAATTGTATAAAGGTATAGAAAAATAAAATAGAGTCGTATCGAATAAAAGTTGTTTGTTGGGTTTGGTTTGTATAAGTTTCATAGCCTGCTACACTTATTATAATGTGATTTTTTGAAATTGTTTGTGAATTTTTATAGTTAATTTATTTAACATAATTCTCAGATGGTTTTTGGAAGTCTTTTAATAAGTTGAGAAGTTTGAATCTTTGCAAAACTGTGGTTGAAGTCTACTGATGATTTGGTAAGAAGCGCCAATGAAATGCATATAGACATTGCTTAACCACCCAACAAATAAATTTCATATTATAACAATACTCATATAACTTTATTTTTAAATCAATGAATAAAAATTTCAACTTTATATTTAAAAATTTCAAACAACCAAAACATAGTAAACGGAAAACAAAAATGCGGCGAATTTAAGAAATTTTGACAAGCAATTAACTATCACCTGTGCTGATACATATACCTGTTTATTGTACCATGGATGTTGCCATTGTTTCGTTTTCGCCGTGAAATTTGAAGGTTGGTGTTCGTAATGTTTAATTGTATTTTATCTTAGTGGTATGTATATAATTATATTTAAATAAATATAATATAATATAATTATCATTTAAATAAAAGTTTTATAAGAAAATATATATATTATACTTTCGTTACTTACTTATTTATTGTCGCAATAATATCATATGTATACATTTGAATTTACGGTATCTTGGAGATTTTTGGTAAAAAAATTGTATATGGGTAAAGATTTTGTTTGTGGTAACGTGGGCGAATATCGTATTTATTGTCCTTTTCTAACATATATGTTAAAGTGGAAGATATATAGTTGCGAATAAAATAAGTTTCTTGCAATTACGCAATATATAATTTTAATGAAAAATTGTTAAAAAAAACTTAATAAAACAAGCTAAAAAATGACTTAAATCACTGAAGACTGAGATGTGGGGTTCAGTGGTCCAAGCCAGGAACGAATTCCTAAAAAACGTACACCGCTACTCAAAATCAAGGTATATATCAATCCATTATTATAAACATCAGAAAATCTATTAAAAACTTTTATTAATTTTTTTCTGATATCATTACTATTTTAAAGCAGATGCAAGCTAAAATGGAGGCTTTTGAATATAAAATAGACAATATTGCTTACAACCAGCATATCCTGAGCAACAGTCGACTATAGTTTCCAATCAGGAGGCTATAGCAAATAGGATAAAGCAAATGGAGAGAAATGTAAGAGTTTTACTAATATTACTATTGCCATGTCGTTAATAAAATACTTTTTTAGCATTCACTGAGACCTGAATTAATGGCCCAAGCGAATGCGCTAATGGAATGTAAGGTGGTGCTAAAAGAAGTGGAGTCCTCCGTATGCCATGCTTCCATTTTATGTCATCTGGCATAAAATTGTATACGGCTTTGTATGTGTTAGTATTTCTTTGTTTATTTCATGTTTGCTTTTTGTTCGTTTCTAGTTTCATTATAAATATATTTTCATGTAAATAAATAAAGCCTAAATCAAATGTTGTAGAAATCAACTAGGACCATATTAAAAATACTAGAGAGCTCGATTAGGAGATATTATATATAGTTATGGAAAATTATTATTTATATTGTTAACTAATGTTTTTTATAGTTTATATATAAATGTTCTTTAAGACAAATAAATAAACAAAAAAAGTATGTAGTGTAATTTGCACAAACACGAAAAATTAATTTTTAAAGGTACATTCATATAAGATTATTTTCTCACACATAATTAAAAAGACTATTCAAAAACGAATAGAAGTGTTTGCTTATTTTTGCGACCAGTAAAATGTATTTAAGTAATTTCAGTAATATTTTGCTGAAATTTTCAGTAACCAAAAATTTTTACTCTTATTAGTTACTAAAAATTACTGCAAACACTTTTATGAGTTTCCTTAATTAGTTTTAATGTTTGTTTTCATATCCGTGTTTACACAACGATGGACATCTGAAGACTAAAAACGCTCTGTAAAATTGAAAACACAGAACCTGTGTTTTCATTGTTTTCATAAGTGCTTATGTATTAGTTTTGTTTTGCTAATGCAGGGTTGAAGCCGGTTGAAAAATTATGCCAACCAAAAACCACTCCCTTTACCGAAAATGCCAACAAACTACCATGTTTTACCAGCTCAATTCATCCAGTGTGTATTGGCTGATACAGACAAATTATTTTTTTCATAATGCCTGAGCACAAGTCACTCTAACATTTGGGGTATTCACACTGTAGTCGGAGAATAATAAGTCATAACTTGGGCTTTAGACGATCACGTTTTGCCTCTCAATTTCTAATACACTCACACTTTTTTATCAATGCACTCATACTTTTAAAAATTGAAATTAACTTGCTTTCAATTTCTCTCTCAAGCTGACTGTTTCAATTTACGCTCAAGAAAACAGCTAATTACAATTCCTTAATATTATTTTTCATATTAATTTTCCGCCATACGTTTTTGTATTGTCTTTATACATATATTCTGCCACAATTTTTAACATTTAAATAAAATATTATAAAAAATTAATAAAAGAAAGAGTGAAATATGTTTGTTCATGAAAGTACTAAATATAATGATGTGTTGCGGTTCATAGAGCCATGATATCCTGTGCAACATGAATCTCTCATCATATAAATGTAATGTATATATATATATATATATATATATATATATATATATACATATATATATATATATATATATATATATATATTTATATATATATATATATATATATATATATATCTATATATATATATACATATATATATATATATATATATATATATATATACATATATATATATATATATATATATATATATATATATAAATATATATATATATATATATATATATATATATATATGTATATATATATATATAGATATATATATATAATATATAATATAATGTATATATATATATATACATTACATTTATATGATGAGAGATTCATGTTGCACAGGATATCATGGCTCTATGAACCGCAACACATCATTATATTTAGTACTTTCATGAACAAACATATTTCACTCTTTCTTTTATTAATTTTTTATAATATTTTATTTAAATGTTAAAAATTGTGGCAGAATATATGTATAAAGACAATACAAAAACGTATGGCGGAAAATTAATATGAAAAATAATATTAAGGAATTGTAATTAGCTGTTTTCTTGAGCGTAAATTGAAACAGTCAGCTTGAGAGAGAAATTGAAAGCAAGTTAATTTCAATTTTTAAAAGTATGAGTGCATTGATAAAAAAGTGTGAGTGTATTAGAAATTGAGAGGCAAAACGTGATCGTCTAAAGCCCAAGTTATGACTTATTATTCTCCGACTACAGTGTGAATACCCCAAATGTTAGAGTGACTTGTGCTCAGGCATTATGAAAAAAATAATTTGTCTGTATCAGCCAATACACACTGGATGAATTGAGCTGGTAAAACATGGTAGTTTGTTGGCATTTTCGGTAAAGGGAGTGGTTTTTGGTTGGCATAATTTTTCAACCGGCTTCAACCCTGCATTAGCAAAACAAAACTAATACATAAGCACTTATGAAAACAATGAAAACACAGGTTCTGTGTTTTCAATTTTACAGAGCGTTTTTAGTCTTCAGATGTCCATCGTTGTGTAAACACGGATATGAAAACAAACATTAAAACTAATTAAGGAAACTCATAAAAGTGTTTGCAGTAATTTTTAGTAACTAATAAGAGTAAAAATTTTTGGTTACTGAAAATTTCAGCAAAATATTACTGAAATTACTTAAATACATTTTACTGGTCGCAAAAATAAGCAAACACTTCTATTCGTTTTTGAATAGTCTTTTTAATTATGTGTGAGAAAATAATCTTATATGAATGTACCTTTAAAAATTAATTTTTCGTGTTTGTGCAAATTACACTACATACTTTTTTTGTTTATTTATTTATTTATCTTAAAGAACATTTATATATAAACTATAAAAAACATTAGTTAACAATATAAATAATAATTTTCCATAACTATATATAATATCTCCTAATCGAGCTCTCTAGTATTTTTAATATGGTCCTAGTTGATTTCTACAACATTTGATTTAGGCTTTATTTATTTACATGAAAATATATTTATAATGAAACTAGAAACGAACAAAAAGCAAACATGAAATAAACAAAGAAATACTAACACATACAAAGCCGTATACAATTTTATGCCAGATGACATAAAATGGAAGCATGGCATACGGAGGACTCCACTTCTTTTAGCACCACCTTACATTCCATTAGCGCATTCGCTTGGGCCATTAATTCAGGTCTCAGTGAATGCTAAAAAAGTATTTTATTAACGACATGGCAATAGTAATATTAGTAAAACTCTTACATTTCTCTCCATTTGCTTTATCCTATTTGCTATAGCCTCCTGATTGGAAACTATAGTCGACTGTTGCTCAGGATATGCTGGTTGTAAGCAATATTGTCTATTTTATATTCAAAAGCCTCCATTTTAGCTTGCATCTGCTTTAAAATAGTAATGATATCAGAAAAAAATTAATAAAAGTTTTTAATAGATTTTCTGATGTTTATAATAATGGATTGATATATACCTTGATTTTGAGTAGCGGTGTACGTTTTTTAGGAATTCGTTCCTGGCTTGGACCACTGAACCCCACATCTCAGTCTTCAGTGATTTAAGTCATTTTTTAGCTTGTTTTATTAAGTTTTTTTTAACAATTTTTCATTAAAATTATATATTGCGTAATTGCAAGAAACTTATTTTATTCGCAACTATATATCTTCCACTTTAACATATATGTTAGAAAAGGACAATAAATACGATATTCGCCCACGTTACCACAAACAAAATCTTTACCCATATACAATTTTTTTACCAAAAATCTCCAAGATACCGTAAATTCAAATGTATACATATGATATTATTGCGACAATAAATAAGTAAGTAACGAAAGTATAATATATATATTTTCTTATAAAACTTTTATTTAAATGATAATTATATTATATTATATTTATTTAAATATAATTATATACATACCACTAAGATAAAATACAATTAAACATTACGAACACCAACCTTCAAATTTCACGGCGAAAACGAAACAATGGCAACATCCATGGTACAATAAACAGGTATATGTATCAGCACAGGTGATAGTTAATTGCTTGTCAAAATTTCTTAAATTCGCCGCATTTTTGTTTTCCGTTTACTATGTTTTGGTTGTTTGAAATTTTTAAATATAAAGTTGAAATTTTTATTCATTGATTTAAAAATAAAGTTATATGAGTATTGTTATAATATGAAATTTATTTGTTGGGTGGTTAAGCAATGTCTATATGCATTTCATTGGCGCTTCTTACCAAATCATCAGTAGACTTCAACCACAGTTTTGCAAAGATTCAAACTTCTCAACTTATTAAAAGACTTCCAAAAACCATCTGAGAATTATGTTAAATAAATTAACTATAAAAATTCACAAACAATTTCAAAAAATCACATTATAATAAGTGTAGCAGGCTATGAAACTTATACAAACCAAACCCAACAAACAACTTTTATTCGATACGACTCTATTTTATTTTTCTATACCTTTATACAATTAGAAATCCCTTGGATAACAATGAAAGTATTTATAAGGCAAAATGAAAAATAAAATCTCAACTGAATTGTTGACAAACTAATTTTTTGACATATTATCATTGTACTATTATAATATGAAATTTATTTGTTGGGTGGTTAAGCAATGTCTATATGCATTTCATTGGCGCTTCTTACCAAATCGTCAGTAGACTTCAACCACAGTTTTGCAAAGTTTCAATCTTCTCAACTTATTAAAAGACTTCCAAAAACCATCTGAGAATTATGTTAAATAAATTAACTATAAAAATTCACAAACAATTTCAAAAAATCACCCAACAAATAAATTTCATATTATAATAGTACAATGACAATATGTCAAAAAATTAGTTTATTAACAATTCAATTGAGATTTTATTTTTCATTTTGCCTTATAAATACTTTCATTGTTATCCAAGGGATTTCTAATTGTATAAAGGTATAGAAAAATAAAATAGAGTCGTATCGAATAAAAGTTGTTTGTTGGGTTTGGTTTGTATAAGTTTCATAGCCTGCTACACTTATTATAATGTAATTTTTTGAAATTGTTTGTGAATTTTTATAGTTAATTTATTTAACATAATTCTCAGATGGTTTTTGGAAGTCTTTTAATAAGTTGAGAAGTTTGAATCTTTGCAAAACTGTGGTTGAAGTCTACTGATGATTTGGTAAGAAGCGCCAATGAAATGCATATAGACATTGCTTAACCACCCAACAAATAAATTTCATATTATAATAGTACAATGACAATATGTCAAAAAATTAGTTTGTTAACTATATGAGTATTATTTATTTTATCGGTATCTGAAATGCAATACCATTCCCAAAATTCTATACAAACGGACGACTGGCGATGCTATATCATTGCAAAATAAGTTACATACAATATATACAATGATTTGAGCAATCACTTCAACAATAGTTTTATTTATTTAATATTCGTAAGAATAAACAAATATAATCTTTTTTATAAAAAGTTTTGTGGTCAGATTGTTTTTAAAAATGGTTATATAACATCTTGTACGATGGTAGTAGGGGTAATTATTGTCGTCAGCCAATATTCAAGCTCGTTCGTCACAAATTCGTCTGGCCAAGAATATATAGATGGTGCAGAAATTGGTAGTTAGGAAGAGACCAACCAAATAACCTTCACTAACTTCCTAAAGAGCCATCACAGCAGAACTCTGGAAACGCAAATCAGTTTTAAGGTCTTCAACAATTTCACTAGCAATTTGCAAATCAACAAATCAGTACTATTTTGATAGCGACGAGTTTCATTCAAAACTACTCCATCAGGACGAAAACGATTTGGTTTCGTACCACCGCCGGTAGCTGCTGCACTTTTACGAACTGCCTTGTTTGCTGACAAAGTAAAGAAAATAAAAAATAAATTGTTTTAATAAAGGTGAAGAGTTATAAACAGAACAAAAATATTACCTGAAATCATTAAACATATTCCACTTCTGCTCTCTTCGCAAACTACATATATTCATTTGACTTCCATCGTCTTACAATATTTCACTGATGCAAACCCTTATTGATCCATAATCAAATGTAAACTAATAATATGATAATTTACTACTGAAAATGCCACAAAGGTATATACTTCTGCAGGAAAAGTTATGAGTGCGAAAAATGCTTGTCAATTCCAAGCACTGTCTGCCACTTAAAATTTTCCGGAAGATGTTTATACCCATCACACACTTACCTTTTCGGATTTTTGGGAACCTGTAGAGTTTCTGAGCTTCTTGGACACCCACAACACGTCTGTGTCTCCTAAAATATAAATTTTGTTTTATTTTATTTCATAAATTTTACTACAATTAATACTTACGTCACCACTTTGATATTTAAAACACAACAATGAATAAAATTCATTTTGTTTACTAAAAATTTTATTATATATGAGAAAGGCGAATTAATTAATTCGCCTTATTTTTGACATTGTGTTTCACAAAAAAAGATGCTTTGTTGTAATGAATTCGCTTTGCATATACCTGATAATTGTACTATGGCATCATCGTTACCAAAAATTCCATATAAATTTGCTTCATATGTGTTAGTCAAAAAATGTTGTGTGTTTAGTTTCTGGTAATCTTTTCTTGCAGGGGTAACTTTAAATATTTAAATAATACTTTAACCGTGACATTTTCTTCTTAAAAATTGTGATTACTTCATCAGTTTAAGCGTATCTTCATTCAAATCTTTTGCAAGTTTGGCGGGTGGTTTCCTTATACTTGTTACATATGAATCAGAGGTGTAAAGAAGTCTGTTGAAAACATCTTCGTTAGTGGTTGTTCGCGCAAATTTTCGAGGGTGATGTAAACGATAATTTTTGTAGTCTTTATTGCGCGACTCTTGTGCGTCTTCGGACAGCTAACCAATAGGCAACACAGCGGTGTGTTTTATAATGCTTTTCCCATGTATCAATATTTTGTGGACAGATGATGGCACATGGTACCATTTGTATATTTTTATATACAATCTGGCTGCTTCCATTGCATATTCGTCAAATTTTCTAGGGTCTATTATTAAATCAGACGATAAACCTTGGAGAATTGTCTGAAACCATTTATTAGTTCTTCATGTACTCCAGTTATATCAGCCGATCAGGGTATTACCATCATTGCTGCTACCACAGTATTTTTATAATATTCACTATATATTTTCTTCAGAAAGTTGATAATTTTTTTCAATAAAAACTTTTATACTTTGTGTATTTCTCCTACTTTCAATATAAATATCAATTATTTGACGCTCTGAACACTTAAATTAATTTAACAAAAATCGTTCTAATTTTTTAGCCTTTGATTTGTATATATTTTAAATAATAATTTCAATCTTAGGGCTTATTTTTATAAAAAAAAAACTATTTATCTTTTATTAATATCGATATTTCGATATCATCTGTATAAAAACATAAAACAACAAAAATAGTGATATTTGTAATATTTGAAAATAATTTTGTTGTTTGTTAATAAATTATAATTAATTTTTGTTTCTTATCCTGAAGAAGATATCCAGAGGATATCGAAATATCGATATAAGTACAAGATAAATAATTTTTTATAAAAATAAGCATTAAACTCGAAATTATTATTTAAAATATTTAACAAAATATAATTTGTTAAATTTTCTAAATAACTGTGTTCTTTAACATTATTGAATGTAACTTCTGTTTAGGCACGAATATGCAGCTAATATTTTTATTTTATATTATAAATATATTAAGCTTTAAAATTTTTTACATAAGAGCGCAGAGGTCCTAATTAAAAGCCTTACCGAAGTTTTTACATGCAGCCAAAACAAGATTACATCATTCAGGAGCTAAAATTTCAATTATTTAAAACCTGATCCGCTATGTATAAAATCGGAATCTACATCAAATTACCTTTCCAATAAGGTATATAACCCCTTAATTGTAAAATGAGTTATATTAAAAATATGCTCTGAAATATGTTTTACTTTTATAGTAATAAATCGTTGTCGTAAACAGATGTGAATACAGTCCTTATTTCCGAGTATTCCTATTGAGCAAACATCAAATATTTTCCTCAAATTATTAAGTACGGCATCTTAGCTGTTCGATAAAAAAAATTATAGTGTAATTCGAACCTTTTTAAAAATGAATTATGGGCTGGTCTTACTCTACGATTTTCAACTGTGCCATGGCCAGCTCTACTACTTTGATTTAATAAAATAGTTGTTCTATTGCGTTTTATTTAAAAGGATACTATTATATAATAGTACTAATAAAATCATCAATGTCGCTTTTCCATTAGTTTTATTGCATATCCTTATTCTTTCTCTGGGTCGTCTTCACCATTAATAAGAAATTAATTAAAAATTAATATAATTGGTCAATGTTACATTCCAGAATTAGATGAAAAAAACGTTTGTCAGAGTTTTCCACACTTTTATCTTTCGTTAAGGATGACATACAACGAATTTCAATATTCCACTTGCATAACAACCCTGTCGGAATTTGAGCTAACTTATGGTTGATCATATACATATGAGCTATGAATGACTCACAACTGACTCATTTTCTACACTAACGCTGATTCAATGCAAATTTGTTCAAATTTTGCTGAAAAATTCGTGGCAGCAAGACAAATCATAGTTGGAAGTAGATTGCCACATTGCTAATTGTGTTGTTTATCTGCCGTATGTAATGACAGCAAGAGAAGTACTTTATGGTGCAGTTGCTAAAGCTGGATTCACCCATGGTTTCAGAACGATTTCACGTTCGGAAACATTTTTTTTATATGTTTCCGCAACTGCGCTGCCAGAAAGTTTAATTTCTTAAGTGAAGTAGAACTGAGATGCCACAGCATATTATATGTACATATGTATAGTAAAATACAGAACTTGTTTTATACTTTTGTATGTATAACAACACACTTGTTTCGTATTGTTTGTGTATATAATAAAATAAGGAGCATTTGTTTTGTATCAAAAAATATATAACTGGTGAATATTGTTATAAATAAAATTGAATAAATAGTGATATTGCCCAATTGTAAAACTCACACACATAGTTTACAAAATTATTTCACATGGTAGCCTTGATGTTGCAGAACAAAGGCGCGAAGTGGGTGAATCGCTTCAGAGCATACTCTCAAAAAACTAGAAATGTTGTCCAACGTCAATATCGTTCTGAAACCATGGGTGAATCCAGCTTAACAAAACCTTTATTCAGAGATTTATTTGTTATTGGATATGCAGGAAGTATGATATATATATCGCTTAAATATGCCCATAGCTTAATATTTTAAATCTCGTTCTTTACAGACAGTCGGCTTAAGTCCATTAATAGATATTAATTCAAATAAGTCTACTCTTCTACTAATTTTTCTTATTAAGTAAAGCGAAGAAATCATGTCCAAGACAATAAATATTTTTTAAAAAAGGTTTTTTTTTCTTAAATGTTTTATTAACGCAAAGTGTTTACCAGAATTAATGCCAAAGAAAACTGTATATAAACAAATTTATATTAATTGATTAAAAAATAAAGGGCCTATTCGTAAACGTTACATTGCTATGCAGGTTACGCGCATAACGTTCGTAAATGCAAAAATTGGCAACACTGCATATGCCAACTGTTCAAAAATGCAACAATGAAGCATATTATGCGCAAATAAATAAAAAAAACTAATCATAAAAATGGCTGATGCAATAAATGAGATTATAGATTTTGTTTAGTTTTTACTATTTATTTCTTTTTATTTAATATTTTTTTATTGGTGTTTTCTGCACAAAAAATGTCACCTTGTTAAAAGGTGCATTCATAAAATATCTTGCCAACCCTGTAATAATGCAATTTGTTATTTCACTAGAACAAAACACAATTTGTGGAGAAATGTCAATAAATTTAAAATTTCATCCCCATCAGAAGAGGAGGATGAATCTAGCAATTGACTAATTGCCATTTCTGCACATATAATTGATGCGGCAATATTAATATTTTTAACTTTTATTAAACGCTTTAGAATTGTTAAAAATTTTCTTTTGTCTCTTTTCATACACTATACAAACAGTAAAAATTGGTTGCCAGACTGCCAGTTTATCGACCCGAAGCTTTATCGATTTTTTTATTTAAATACTTTCTTGAGAGCCATTTCAAAACTCCAAATCCTGTAAGATTTAATATCACTTAATGTAATGTTTTCTTTTAGTTGTTATATAAAACAGTAAAGATATCAACTTTTAAAATGTAACTTTTTACTTAGTAATTCTAGGCGATTTTTTTCCAAATTCTTCTGGTAACACTATTAATAAACAAAAGTCAAATACTTTTCAGGGCACTATCAACACTGCCGATTTGTATGGGGCATAAAATGCAATGCTTTTTGCCATTATTGATGGAGATATTTTTTGAATCAAACACACTACCCTTTTATAGAGCAAAACATTATTAAGAAACGAACACGAAATCACTCTTTTGTAGTATATTTTTGTAGAAAAGAAAACACCATATATTTAAGACTCGAAAGTGAAGAAAAGATATGTCAATTACTAATTAGGACACGATTGGATATGGAGGAAGTTTATTAGAAGAAAAAATAAAAAGAAATAAAATTTTCCGTTCTTAAATGCAAGAATAAAATGAGCAAACAATGACATCAGCAACAGCTGATCAGCAGTGGCAGCACAAAATAACCAAGTTGTGATGCATTTACGAACAGGCCCAAATTTAATGTTCTACTAATTCCTCCCTTAAGAAATACAGTCGAACTTCCTTATAACGAACTTCTATACAATGAAATTCTCCTTATTATGAACTAAAATCAAGAACACAGCTTTTTCGTTCCACTTTCATTGTATTTTAATCTCCGTATAATGAATTTCCATACAGTGAATTTTCTTTACAATGAACAAAATTTTGGAAACAAAAATACATTTTACGTGTGTTTTTGTCTCCATGTAGTGAATTATTTTTTAGCAGGTTTATTTTACACCTGTTAGCAACACTATTAGGAATATAAGTAATATTTTTGGGATTCCCAAAATATGAAAATGAAAACAAATGAAAGAAAGCAAACCTGTAATAGCTATAGATTTGCTTCAAGCTATTCGAAATTTAAGCACAGTGTGGTATATCTAAGTTAAGCCAGAGACTATTGGAAACTGTTTTCAAAAGGCAGGATTTTCAAAAGATCACATGCAGATTCAATTTAGTAATTGGGATGAAGAAGATTTTTCCCCCTATCAGATTTAGCTGTTCTATAGGCTTCATTTAGAAAAGTAGCTAATATGAAGACTATGTCATCATTTGAAGACTATGTCAGTGTAGATATTGATGTACCAAACCATGGGCATTCCGTCCGATGAAGATATTCTAGCAGTGTTTTAGAGAACATATTCTAGCAGTTTTTAGGATTATAGCAGATTTTATCAGATGACGATGAAGAGGAACTGGGTGGTGAAGAAATAGAAAGTATTAATAAAACATCACCTACATTAGAACACGTTTCCTTCTCACTTGATGTAATTCGTTTCCACAAATAATATTTAAATGTCTTAATGCATTTGAAGCCTTTATTGATAAAGAAAAATGGAAAAATGTGGTTCAAACAAAATACAAAACAAAAAATATTTCTGTATAATGAAGTTTCTACATAGTGAAATAATTGCCTGTCCCCGTGGAGATTCACTATTGGGAAGTTCGACTGTAGTAATAAAGTTATATTAGAATTATTTATTTCAAACGTTAAATTTATTTTAACCAAATGTTGGAAGGACAATTTTCTAATCAACAATTCACTACTTTAGTCATAGCGACGAATTTCATGTTAAACTACTGTGCCAGGACAAAAGCGATGTGGTATCGTACCACCGTTGGTAGCTGGAACGTCCTTGTTTGCTGACAAAGTAAGGGGAATAAAAGAGATACAGTTCTAATAAAGGTTTAGAATTAAATATATTCGATTAATGCTTTTTTTTCAAACCATATTCTTTTGACTTCCATCGTCTCTATGGCAGAACGCTGCTTTTACGAACTTCGTCCAATGCTACGTAACTTGTAGCCAGAATTGCCGGCCAAACCATTATGTTATTGCGCACTTGGAAATACTGTTGGGTTGCTTTTCCTAATTTCCAAACAGACAAACATACAAACATTTTTAAGAATCAGTACTCTGTATAAATGTTTAAAAGCAAAATACAAAATTTACTCATGCATAAAACTATGTACTTATGAGAGGAAAATTATGAGTGCAAATACTGCTTGTCCTGAATCAATTCTAAGCACTGTTTTCCAGTCACTTACATTTTCGGATTCTTCGGGAAAATCTGGAGCTTCTGAACATCTTGACGACCCATAATACATTTGCGGCTCCTGAAATATAGATTTTGTTTTAACTCTTAACCTTTTATTTTCGTGCTGATTCTTTTTTCCCAAAAGCTATTTATTAAAATTCAAAGTGATCAATTGAGGGGTTTTAGTTAGTTCCTATAAGCATTTCACTGGCGCTAGTGCAGATCATCACGGAACCTTTACCCAACATTTCTTAGAATAACTAGAGATATTTATTTCAAACCTCCACATTAATAAATGGGAAGCTTAAGCAAACATCAAAGTCATAACAAGAACTCACTGATCACTTTGCCTTTTTAATTTCTTACACTTTTATTTCATTCTACAATTGGTTGGCTTTTTTCCGACTCGAATTATAGTTGTAAGAGAAATAAAGAACAACAACAACTAATAATTGTTTTAATGTAAGAACACTCGCTAATTAAATTATTACATGTTTTTGGCAAGGCGATTCGGGTCTCTTTTTCGAGCAATTTTATTGCAGCGCCAACAATATGGTTCTACACATGGTTGTTTAAAATTATCTATATGAAAAAGTTCGCAAGTTGGCAAAATAGCTCTAGCAAAAAACAGAAAAAAGTTTTTTTTGCTGAAAGTTGTACAGAATCTACTTGATTTAAAAGATTATTTTGATCCATTTCCATATCACTCTTTCAATGGTGATCGGCTTTTCAAAAATATTAACTCATCTGGACAATTTTCTTAATTTGAATTCATCACGAGAATACTTATCCCCGTTCATATGTAGATAACAAATTGAAAAAAAACTAGAGGGTAAGTAAAGCAAAACAAATAATTAAATGACTGATGTTTAATATAATTATGCAATTCCAGATGAACAAACAAGAAATTGAGATTATATTGGATAAGTCCATTTCAGGATTTTCTTTAAAAATGGCGTATTTCAACGCTACTGTAAAACTCATTTAAGGCAATCGTTTGCTGCTCAATAAAGCAGACCAAGATGATTTTGAACAAAATATGATTTTGAATTTAGATATATATATATAAATGTATATATATATATATATATATATATATATATATATACATATATATATATATATATATATATATATATATATACATATAATTACATATATATATATATATATATATATATATATATATATAAGTAGAGAAAAGGAAATAATTATATAAAAAAATTTTTATTTGAGTCATTTAAAATATGTATGTATGTTTCAAAAAAACTTTCATTGTTTCTGACTTCACAATTTTCAAAACATAATTTTAGTAAACATTGTTGTTGAAAATATCCCTGAAGAAGCTACACATTATTGGTAGCGAAATATTGGATATAAATAAAGAATTTTTTACATTTTTTTATATAAAAACAATACAGTGGATCTTTTGCTCAAAAGGAATAAAATATATATATATATATATATATATATATATATATATATATATATGTATATATATATATATATAATGGGTGATTTTATAAGAACTATCGGAAATTAAAAAAAAAGAAAACACACAAAATTCAGAAAAATGCATGAAATATTTATTTGGATTGATAGTTGGGTCGATATAATTTAATGTTTGAAGATTATTTCATGCAAATGTTGGCCGCGGCTGCGCCTCAAATGGTCCATCCGCTTAGTCCAATTTTGGCATACTCTTTCCAACATTTCGGCCGGTATCTCACGAATAATGTTGGCAATGTTGGCTTCCAGTGCGTCAATCGAAGCGGGTTTGTCGTTTTAGACATTAGCCTTAACATAGCCCCACAAAAAATAGTCTAGAGGCGTTAAATCGCACGATCTGGGCGGCCAATTGACTGGTCCCAAGCGTGAAATAAACTGTTCACCGAACTCGTCTCTCAATTGGTCCATTGTTTCGCGTGCTGTGTGGCATGTGGCACCGTCTTGTTGAAACCACATGTCATGCAAGTCAAGCTCTTCCATTTTGGGCAAAAAAAAGTTTGTTATCATCGCACGGTAGCGCTCACCATTCACAGTAACGTTGTGATTCGCATCATCTTTGAAGAAATACGGCCCAATGATGCCGCCAGCCCATAATCCGCACCAAACGGTTGTTTTTTGTGGATGCATTGGTAGCTCTTGCAATGCTTCTGGCTGCTCTTCACTCCAAATACGGCAGTTTTGCTTGTTCACGTATCCATTCAACCAGAAATGAGCCTCGTCGCTGAACACAATTCTTCGATAAAAAAGTGGATCTTCATTTAACTTTTCAAGAGCCCATTCACCAAATATTTGGCGTTGTGGTAGGTCGTTTGGCTTCAATTCTTGCACCAGCTGTATCTTATAAGGCTTCACACCCAAATCCTTCCGCAAAATTTTCCACGTAGTGGAGTAACGGAGGCCCAATTGCTGCGAACGGCGCCGAATCGATAATTCAAGGTCATCACCAACACTGGCCGATACGGCTGCGATATTTTCTTCAGTTCGCACTCTACGTAAGCGTGTTGGTCGTTTAATGTCCAACAATGTAAATTTGGTGCGAAATTTTTTTACAATAGCCCGAATAGAAGCCTCAGTAGGTCGATTAAACTGACCATAAAATGGAAGAAGCGCGCGATGAACTTTCTTAACAGAGCACGCATTTTGGTAATGAAATTCAATAATTTGCAAGCGTTGTTCGTTTGTAAGACGATTCATGATTAAATTATAGACCAAACTGAAGATGTTTGACAGTGACACAAGATACAAAACGTGCGCGAGTTATATATATATATATATATATATATATATATATATATTTATATTTTATATATAGATATATATATATATATATAGTTATATATATATATATATATATATATATATATATATATTAACCAATTTTACCATCTCAGTTTTCAAGTTGTCTTTTACCTTTTTAAAGATTGAATGTGGCTGCAAATATACTTCAAAATTAGATGGAATGTTCAAGGAAATATATATATTGAATACCACCAATTAGGAGCCGAAAATCTGTGTGTATTGATTTTAAAATCATTTTCCTATGTTGTTGAATATTTGTGAAAAAAAATTTTTCACATGTACTTGACGTTTTTGTTTAAATAAGTCTTGCTATATATAGTATACTATAATATGCTTTTAATTTTAACTTTTTCTTAATTCAATGAAGGGGTTGGAAATAAAAAAAATTTAACTTTAAAATTAAAATAACGTTTCCTTACGCATAATATATGTACATATACAGTATCTATTTTTACTTTTTTTATTGTTATATTATATATTAAATAATAAATTAAATACTTTATACCCATATATTATATAATGAGGAACTTTCTACCCTATTCAATATGCAAACTTTAATCTATATCATTTTGTAGGTGTGTAATAGAAATAATATCTGCAATATATACTATTCAAGGTACTGTATATGTTCATCTCATCGGTGCTTTATGAAATCATCAGAAGTTTTAAAAAATTTCAAGCATATTTTTTAACTAGATTGTGACAATATACCATATATCAAATTCAGTTATTATTTTTCAGTTTGTCTTACAAACGCTTTGTTTCTAATATCGGGGATTACTGAATCTTGGCCTCCCTAGAACATCCCTCATGAAGAATTATCTGTAATATCGATGATGTTTTCAATTTTTATCTGGCAATTCTATAAATAAAGAGCACTACATCCCTGTATGTATCAGCACATATATGTGAACTAATTCATTTTTTTTATAGATTTTGACATACAAAGACTGAAAAGAGCTACTTAAAGAGAGAGATCCAATGAATTAAGTGAAACAACTGAGCTAAAAACGCTCCATTGAATGAAAGATTCACATCGCTCAATTGACTGGATGATTCAATTGAATTAATTTATTCAGGAGCCGTACAGCTCTAATAATAACTATGAACGCCTTTACTCAAAGGAATACAAGAAAAGCCGATAATGAAATCTGCGAAATACTTTGCAACAGTGAATA
Source organism: Linnaemya vulpina (assembly GCA_963675445.1). Taxonomy (NCBI): domain Eukaryota; kingdom Metazoa; phylum Arthropoda; class Insecta; order Diptera; family Tachinidae; genus Linnaemya; species Linnaemya vulpina. The sequence continues at coordinate 55,822,806 of OY776277.1, forward strand.
TTTTATTTATGACAGCACTGATGAAAGCAGTGACTATGAAAGGGAAATTCCAAATATATGCTCAACTATGTAAAACAAAAAACATGTTACTCATTTATAATAACATTGATTCGGAGGAAGAAGCCCAACATAGTTTTGAGTTGAATGACTTAATTCATGACTCGTTTATTGCCGTAATGAGCGATGATAACAAATCCACGACCTCAGTTATGTCTCTTATTGCTGCATAAGGTTCTAAAAATCTTACTAAAACCAGTACTCCAATTTCAACATCAAAAAAATTAAATTAAGTCACCTGTCCTTACAATATGTGCTAAAACAAATTTGGCTATAGTGCGCCAATCGTTCGAGGTTTCTGTATCCGGTATACAACGTCATTCACTCTCTTAATCACTTTATACGGGCCATCCCAGTGAGTCTGTAATTTTGGGGACAATCCTTTCTTCCGTTGTGGGTTATAAATTAGAACCAATTGTCCTTCCATAAATCCCTCCGAATTTGGTGCGCGGTCATACCTAGCCTTCATCTTGTCACTGACCATCTTGATGAACTCACTGACAAACTCATGCAGTTCGTTTAAGTCCTCCTTCTCTTGGGACGTAATAGCTCCTTCTTCTACAGTTGCCACCAAATTCCAAATCACCAGGTAGTTTTAATTCCGTCCTGAAGATAATTTTGGCTGGCGTTCTCAATGTTGAGTCGTGTGCAGCTGATCTATATGCCATCAAAAATTTGGGGATGTGCTCGTCCCAATCCCTCTGATGGTAGCTTACTACTTTTCGTAGGTACTCTTCTAAGGTGCGATTGAACCTTTCTACCATGCCATCAGACTGGGTATGCAACGGCGTCGTTTTGGTTTTCTTTATCCCATATAACTCGCACATTTCCATGAATATGGCAGACTCGAAATTCCTTCCTTGGTCGGATTGTAATTCTATTGGGACACCATAGCGACATACGCAGTTGTTGACGAATGCATTTACAACTGTCTTTGCTTCCTGGTTAGGTATAGCATATACCCCTGGCCATTTACTGAAATAGTCCATTACCACAAGTACATAACGATTTCCGGCTTCGGTAACGGGAAAGGGACCTGCTACATCCATTGCGATTCGCTCGAATGGTGCTCCTGAGTTGTATTGTTGTAGCTATCCCCGGCTTCTTACTGGGCCTTTGGATGCTATGCACTGTGGGCAGTTTGCTATCCATTCGGCTACGGCTTGTTGACATCCAACCCAATAAAAACGCTGCTTCAGTTTCTCAAGTGTTTTTGTTACTCCAAGATGACCGCCACTAGGTCCATTATGAAACTCCTGTAAAACTTTACTTATCTTGGAGTACGGCACAACTATTAAATTTGAAGTTGTTTTCCTATCTACACTTTCCTATACGCGGTAGAAACACCATTTTATTACCTTGAGGCTGTTCCACTGAGATGGTCGTCTGTCCTCTTCTTTGGCCGCTATAATTTTCCTTAGTATGCTATCGTCCCTTTGTGCCGCTGACCAGTCTTCATCAGGGTCGATGTGCATTAGCCGAATATCAACAACACCTTTTTTTGCTCGGTTCTAACACAATGTTTACACTCTAAACAGAAGGGTCTTCTTGAAAGAGCATCCACATTGTTATGCTTTGTGCCCTTTCTATGCTCAATACTGAAGTCGTAGGTATACAGGCGCTCAATCCACCTTACCAGTTGCCCTTCAGGATTTTTGAACTGCAATAGCCATCTGAGTGCAGAATGATCGGTACTTAATGTAAAGTGTTGACCATACAGGTACTTATGGTAATGTTTAATGCATTCCAATACCGCCAGAAGCTCACGTCGTGTCACACAGTAGTTCCTCTCAGGTTTAGAGACTACACGGCTAAAGTACCCTATGATCTTCTCAATGCCATTCACTACTTGGGATAGCACACCACCTATACCATAACCGCTACATAACAATCCTTTGAGTTTTTGGAATGCATTTTCCTGTAGCTCGCCCCAATGGTATGGTCTCGACTTATTTGTCAGCTCATACAGGCTTGCAGCTACACTGGCAAAATTCGGCACAAAACGTCTGTAGTATGTACAAAGGCCCAAAAAGCTGAGAAATTCATGAAGATTTTTAGGTTGATGCCAGTCCCTTACTGCTTTTATTTTATCCTCATCTGTTGAGATTCCGTCTGCTGCAACACGATGTCCCAAATACTTTGCTTCTTTCTGGAACAATGCACATTTCTTCAAGCTTAGTTTCAATCCAGCTAATGATATCCGTTGAAGAACGTCTGCCATGTGTTTGAGGTGTTCATCAAAAGTTTTTCCCATCACGATTATTTCATCTAGATATACCAATCATGTCTTCCAGTGAAGTCCTATCAGTACCTTCTCATTGGGCGTTCAAATGTGGCCGGAGCATTGCAGAGACCAAATGGCATAGCTTTGAACTGCCATAATCCGTTACCGACACTGAAGGCAGTTTCTCCTTGTCTTTCTCGGCAATCTTCACCTGCCAATATCCGCTTCGCAAGTCCAGCGTAGAGAACCATTTGGTACCAGCTAGCGTGTCCAAAGTGTCATCGATTCTGGGGAGCGGATAACTGTCCTTCTTGGTTACGTCATTGAGCTTCCTGTAGTCTACGCAGAATCTAGTACTGCCGTTTTTCTTTTTAACTAAGACTGCAGGAGAACTCCAAGGACCAGAAGATGGCTCAATTACGCCATCACGCTTCATTTCACTTACAAGCTCTTTTATTTTATCTCGCTTTGCTAGGGGTACGCTTCTGGGTGGCTGTTTAATCGGCCTAGCTTCGCCTGTGTTAATTTCATGTTTAACCAATGCAGTTCTACCCTGGCTTTGGCTTCCCATGGCGAAGATACTGGCATGCCTTTTTAGTAACTGTTTGTCTTTTTTCTATCTGTCGCTGATAGACCTGCTACCCATTTCCCTACGTATTCCTCAAATTGTTCACGTTCTTTTGTGGACAAATCAGTAGGCTCTATCTTCTTCTCGAAGTTGATTGTTGCCTCTGCTGGAGTACACTGGCCAATTTTCTTTGATGACTTTTTCATGGTTTGATAAGTTAAGCACTCTTATAGGGACTTTTCCTCCTTTACTAGTTTTCACCAGAGCTTTCGCTGTTATAAGCTCTCTCTTTACATCTGCTACAGCCCACAACCGATTGTCCTCACAATCTCCCTTCATACGCGCCCATATGACTGTTTCAGACTGCGGCGGTAACGTCTGACTCTGAATATCAAATACTTTTGTTACTTGCGGTTTGCTGTCATATCCAACATCAAGGAGTATTTCCACATTACGCCAAATCATCAGATGTTGTCCCATATATAGATTAATGCCATGGTTAATCATAAAATCGGCTCCAATAATAAATACATGTCTCACGTTGATGTTGGCTATAGTCACCTTCACTTCAATCTTACCATAGACAGTGGCAGGCTCTCCAGTAGCTGTACGTAGCCGTACATTGCTTAACCGCTCGCATTTTCCCTTTACTATATCAGGCCTTTTTATTGACTGCGATGCCCCTGTGTCTATGGTAAATACGTGCTTTTCCCCATTGATGTGTCCGGACAGAGTGAGGTTGCTATTTTTCTGCTGCATCACTGATATGGAGATTGTGGGGCCTTCGTTTGTGAGAGCTAGCTCTTGTCCCTTAGTGCTAGCTCGTTTTAGTTTAACGGGGACTCTTGTGATGTTGTTTGGTTCACCCGTTTGCTGTTTCTTGGTGGCGAAACAGATCTACCTCTCTTCCTTGGTGCTTTGCAGCTGCGCTGAAAATTACCGATCTTTCCGCAGTTAAAGCACTTAAGCTCTTCTTTGGTAGCACTTTCTGCCAGCAGTTGTCGCATTGCCTCCTTAAAGCTAGCAACTTGGTTGTTATCTTCCTCAGACAAAACCTCCACATTCCGCACTTTACATATCTGTGGCTTGAAAACCATCCTTGCAGTCTCCGGAGGCAGCGCAAATTAAACAGTTTCAGCGAAAGTGGATTTCTGCGTAAGCCACTCCGCCAATTTGACATCAGAGTCGCGAATGCTGTTAACGAAAGCCTCAGTTTTAAAGTGGTCCAGGAACGGGTGACTCTCGACTCGATATGTGAGCTGCACTAAACGCTCGATTTCCATTGCGAAATCTTGTAGAGATTCGTTAGGCTCCTGAACTCTACATCGCAATTCCATTCTGTATAAATCGTCCTTGTGTTCACCACCATACTTGCGCTGCAATGCTGCCATTATTTCATTATAGTTGTTTCTGCTGCTTACTGGCACAGTCTCAAGTAACTCTGCGGCTGTACCCTTTAAGGACAAAATCAACTCTATGGCCTTTTCTTCAGCATCCCATCCATTTCTGCTAGAAACCGTCTCGAGCTGGAATTTGAAGATGCCTAATGGGACCCTGCCGTCGAAACATGGCGCTTTTATCCGCGCCGAAACCTCCGCAACTGCTCGTACTGGCCCGTCACTACACTCCAGGTTATGCACTTTGTCCTCTAGAGCATGCAATTTCTCTTCGAACTCCTTTGCATGCTGTTCCAGGCTACCGTTTTCTACATGTTGGACACTATCCGCCAGCTCTGAGAATTTATTCTCAATAGAAGCCACTCTCCTGTTAATGGCTTCAGAAACCTCTACCAGAGTCTTGTTCGTGGCTTTATTTGACTCCTGTATTTCGGCTACAAGCTTTTCCTGCATCAGCTGAGAGTTCTGTTTTATTGCAGTTTGTGCATCACTGATTCCTTTTATCTGGATCATCATAGCAGCGAACATTGAATTTATGTCCATGCTCGTCGTGGCAGGGCATACCTGCACATCGCCTTTGTCCTCAAACTCGTATGTCCCGATGTCCATGCCGCGATTCCTAAACTCATCTATCAGTCTCTTCTGCAGTTCAGCCTTGTTACCTGCAGTTGGCAATTCCAGCTTACCGAGCTCCTTTTTCAGCTGTTCAACTTTTAGCTCCTCAAATTTCATGATTATGTATTTTAATTTTTTTTTAATGTCCTTTTTTCATTATTTTTTTAATCCCACTTCTGACACCCATTGTTACGTTTTTAGACCTTTTCGTAAAAACGGTTTTTTACTTACTTTAAGGGTTCGTTTAATTGCATCAAATTAAAACACAAACAAATTAGTTTTAGAAATATAATGCGGCACCACTTTATGTATTACTTTATTAAAAGGAGTATTTGTACTACTAAACACTTAGCGATGTTAACACGTCTATATTTGAAATCACACTCACTCTCTGAGCTCTGGCAGCGTCTTTATATAGCAAAGTAACGTTTTCCGGTAACTTCGCAAAGCTTCTGGGCATGGTTGTTGTTGGTTGTAATTTATTTAACATGTAGCTATATACGTGTGTTTGTATACATGACAATGCTGACTTGTGTGTTTTGCTTATGGTAACTATGAGTGGTTGTATGTATGAGTGTGCAGTATTTTGTGTAGTTTTGTTTCTTCTTCTGATATGTGTATATGACTGTGTATACTTGTGAACCCGTTTAGCTTTATTAGCAGCGAATACTTGCGTACAAGATCATTAAGAATAACATCTCAGCATTTATGGTGCTAGGTTTTTCGTTGTTGTTATTTACACTTATTGTTGGCACAGCCTCGCATGATCTTGTATATTCCGGAGTACTCCATTTCCGTTAATTTAAATATTATCTATATTATATATATATATATATATATATATATATATATATCTATATATATATATATATATATATATATATATATGTATATATATATATATATATATATATATATATATATATGTATATATGTATTTATAAATATGTATTCATATATATATATATATATATATATATATATGCATATGTATATATATATATATATATATATATATATATATGCATATATATATATATATATATATATATATATATATATGTATTATATATATATATATATATATGTATTATTATATATATATATATATATATATATATATATTATATATATATATATATATATATATATATATATATTATATATATATATATATATATATATATATATATATATTATATATATACATATATATATATATATATATATATATATATATATAAATAATATATATATATATATATATATATATATATATATAAATATATATATATATATATATATATATATATATATATTATATATAGATATTATATATATATATATATATATATATATATATATATATTATATATATACAGTGGCGTGCAGAAGTGAGTGAATGTATAAGAAATTGACTTTTGTCTTAAATGAGCAAATGAGAAACATTTTTTTAATTTTATATTTATTATTTTATTAGTAACAATTAGGAGTAAAGAAACAATAAAAATTTAGATCAATTAAATAAATTTCAAAGCAAATTAAAAACAAAACACACATAAACTCAATTTTGCACATTTCAAAAAAAGTAATAGCAAACCAATTTTTAATATTTGGTCCACGGACCCTTATTCGATATAACTTGGTTTACGCGTTTTGGCATGCTTTCTACCAAATTTTCGATAACATCTTTTGGAATTCGGTTTCATTCCGCATTTACACGATCCCAAAGATTACTCATACTTGTTGGAGCCTCTTCATACTGCCCGAGCCGTCGTTTCACGATTGACCAAAGATTTTCAATTGGATTGAGGTCAGGACTTTGTGCCGGCCATTCCATCAGTTGAAAATTTTGTTTCCCAATCCATTCCTTTACAATTTTTGCTGTGTGCCTCGGATCACCATCCTGTTGGAAAACAATTTCTTTTTCGGGATAAGCACATTTGTCTATAAAATTGGGAAGATGGGTTTGAAGAATCTGTAGACAGTCCTTTTTCCGCATGATACCATCTACTAAATGCAGAGGACCAACATTACTCCATGTAAAGCATCCCCAAACCATTATATGTCCACCACCATGTTTGACAGTTTGCTTTACATGGTGTCTTTGAATACGATCCCCGCGTCTACGTCAGCAGTATTGCTTTCCATCGACTGAAAACGATTAAATTTGGATTCATGAGACCAGATAACTCGTTTCCAATTATCAATGGTCCAATTTCTGTGCTCTTTTGCAAGGTTCAAGCGCGCTTTAACATTTTTATCGGACAATGCAAGTTTGCATTTTTTATCACAGTTGAAGTATATCCGATATCATGGAGCGCTCTTCGAGCAGTGCATTCGCTTACATTCTTGTTAATTTCCAGAGCAGCAGCCTTTGGTGTTAGCAGCTTGTTTTTTCTCATTTTTGACATGATTACTCGAGCATCTGAGTCAGTTAATAATTTTTTGCGACCTCTGATTTGGCATTTAGAGGTCACATTTCGTCTCTTTTGAGCCGCGATCACCGCTGATGGACTAATACCAAGCCACTTGGAAATGGTACGTGTCGGTCAGAAACACAACACTATTTTCAATTTCTGCAGATATTTTCCTCATTTTATTAATTTGAAATATTATAGTAATTAAAAAATCTGCATTGACTCAC
>OY776277.1:55835313-55900313 GCA_963675445.1 Linnaemya vulpina
GTGTAGCTCAAAATATAGTCTGTGGGTGGAATCCACTGAATTGATGAGAGATTGGATTGAATTCTGTTTGAAACTTCGTTAAGGTCTGCTGTTGATATTGATCAAATATGCACCGTGAAGTCCGGCGTTGTTTGTTGCTTGCGAGGTGCTGGAATCGGTTGGCGTTTACATTTTTGTCTTGCAATTAGATAAAATAAGATGTAGAAAGTGATGATTAAAGCTGAGTAACCGACAGTCATGTGATGATAATTATGAGTCGCAATTTTATTTGGTAGCTGAAGTATCTCCTGCGCCCTTAGCGAAGTTTGTTACACTTTTAGATTTTGTATTTGTGAATTGTACTCGCTTGTATGTATTTTATTGGGTAATGGCTTTAGACGTGTTGAATGGGTTTGTTCTGTTATTCCCAAAGCTCTGTGTAAGATGCCTTAAGTGAGCTGGATGTTGTCTGTTGGCCTTGTATTGACATGAACTTATTTTTGAGAGTACATTCCGGTTCCAAATAAAGCAAACCCGAACCCTTTATTGTAAATTGATTGATATCTTTTCTTACACGGCCGTTGTATGAGTTTCCGTGGGTAGTGCGCAAATCCATTTATTCTGGTGACGGAGAGGGATCCAAGCATTGGTGGCCTTTATTTATTTAACTGGGCAGTCAGCTTTAGTTTCGTTGTGAAATAGATTTATTTCGCAGGCGTATATTTGTGAACTGGATTCATACAGGATCTGTACTTTAGAACACACAAATTTATCTTCTTTGATGACGTCGCATAAGTTAACTTCAGTGTTGTCAATAGTAAAATACTGACGACGGACGACATTGACGGCCAAAATGGAAGAGTATGGTTTTATTGATAATAAGGTATCGTTTATCAAATTTGGTGCTGCTATAAGGTTGAATACTAAAAACTGGTCACGCTCTACTAATGGCAAATTAACGCGAAATATGACGGTGTTATTCGTGAGTCCACCTTGAACTTTCATCAATTTGTACAATTGCAATGTATCATTCTGTTCTACAGGCAATTTAAGTGACTCTGCTAAATGCATTCTGATTTTGTCTATTTCCTGTTGTAATTGGTACGGAGTAAGGATAAGCGGGCTTATAATACCGTGATTAGTATTTGTAAGAATATCCAGTATTGAAGACTGTATGTGTTGCAAGTTTGGCGCAGTGATCGTTAGTTGAATGGATAGTGATGAGAAAATGCGGTAGATTCTTTCTTCGTATAGTTCCTTACTGACGTTGTGTATCTTCGTCGATTTAGTCAAATTTCTTTTTTATGAGCCCTTGGTCTGCTTTCAGGATGTTCATAGTGGAGTTTACAATTGACGTTTGATTTCTTAACAGGCCGATGTTCTGACAAGCTCCACACTCGCCAGGTTCTCCAGGTCTGGCAAGAAGTTGGAGCGCACTGTCACTACCCTTACGCTGTTCAGTGCAGGGCACTGACATAGAAGATGGAGTACTGTTTCCTCCTCCTCTTCATCATTACAACTTCTACAGAAGTCTTTTTGTACCACACCCATTCTCCTTGCATGGGTCCCGAAGTTACAATGTCCAGTTAGAACATTCACAAGTTGCCGTAACCGCACCTTGTTGAAGTTAAGAAGGTCACGTGTTCTGCGTGGGTCGTAGCGAGGCCATATGGCCCTTGCCACGCGGCAGTTGGTCACGTTTTCCCATCTTGATTGAGCAAGTCTCTATGATTCAAACTGAACCAGAAGCTTGCAATGCGATATGGGAATGCCTGTGAAGTGACAGATCTTAGAGTTATCCAGCTCTGTCTCTTCCCTGGCCATTCCGTCAGCAATGAGGTTGCCAGGACAGTTAGAATGTCCCGGTACTCAGACAAGTGTCACCCTTGAATGTCTCGCTATCTCCCCCAAAAATAGTCGGCATTCGACCACAGCTGTGGATGGGCTGTACACACTATTGATAGCAGAGATGGCCGCCTTACTGTCGGTAAAGATATAGATATCGTTCGATAACCTATAATACCTCAGCCATCTAGCTGCTTGACTGATAGCAGAAATTTCGGCTTACAGGATACTGTAACCATCTCGAAGCCTAAAAGAAGTTCTTACGTCAAAGTTCTCCACGTAGAAACCCCCGCCTATATTAGTTCCCCCTTTAGATCCATCAGTGAAGACTCTAACGGAATCTGCGGGAAATGAGAGTCTAGAGGCCTGTTCCTTGTCCTCGACAAGAGAATGGAAAAGTCGGCCAAAGAATGGTTTTGGTACACAATAGTCAACGTTGTCATGGATCCCGATGTCTTGGTATTCCATCAGAATCCTGGCGTGCATATAGTCAAACCTTGACCATGGGCACGCAGCATTCAACCTGACCGCAGAATATAGGGCCAATTGCTTCCCAAAATGTCCACTGGGAGCCAGTTCAACATGGTGAAGAGTGCCCCAGTTAGAGTAGATCTGACCGCGCCTCTCATCAGCCTCGCTACTAGACGGAAGATTTTCTTAAAGGTCCTGCGACGAGTGACCTTCTCCATCGCATTCTACCTCACCAGTACTCCATAAAAGAGTATAACATCCTCAAGGATCCAGTTGATCCCTCTCGGGTTTACACCCCAGTTGAGACCAACTGCCCTTTTGCATATATAAATCGCCACCAGGGCCTTATCCGCCCTCGCTTGTATGTTGAGGTTCCATGATAGTTTGCTATCTAGGATTACACCCAAGTATTTGGCGCTGTCAGATATTACCAAGGGGGTACCGTTCAGCTTCGGATGTGTGAAGCTGCCAATCTTGTACCTCTTAGTGAAGAGTACTAGCTCAGTTTTGGATTTACACTGAGCATACTACTGGTACTCCATTTCCTTAGGATTGCCAGTGCGTACTCCATACTCTGAGATATGGTATCCAAGGGTTTACCAGAGATCGCCACCGCAACATCATCGGCGTATGCGACCGTCTTAATCAGTCTGCTAACTCTAGAGTTAGCAGGAAAGAATTAATAGTCAGATTCCACAGAAAGGGTGATAAAAAAAGGGTGGAGTGCCTCGATTGACTGCTCTGTACTCAGTTGCATTCCCAATCGAGGCCCTGACGACCCTGAAGGTAAACAGATTCCTAACAAACCTACAGATATTAATCCCAACGGCCAGCATTCCATCAATGATGGCCTCAGGATTGACGTAGGTGAAAGCACCCTCAATGTTCAGAAAGGCTACCATAAAGAATTCCTTGTGCTCAAGAGATTTCCCTATGCAGCCCACTAGAGAGTGCAGTGCGGTTTCGACAGACTTGCCTTTCGTGTATGCATGATCTGAGTCTGAGAGAATATTCCTGGGTATGGTCATTCTCAAACTGGGTATGTTCTTGAGCACTCTTTGTGAATCACAGAGAGCCAAGGTAGGACAGTGTCCGCATTCCTCTGTAGGTCAGCTGGAATTATATCATCCGGCCCTGGGGACTTATACGGATCGAAGCTGTTAACGGCCCAGCGCAGTCTGTCGATACTCAACGGAACTGTAACTGTGCCGCCAGTTGAGCAGTCAGTAGTAGCACCTGTTACACGCGCTGCCTGACTGCCAGGAAAATGAGTGTCAAGTAATAGCCTTAGCGTTTCCTGACTACTCATGGTTCAGCTACCACAGGGTTTCTGCATGTAGCTTGGTGCAACCGCTGCAGTTGACAGTATCTTGCGCAGTCTGTTGGTCTCGGAAGATCCCTATAGTTCACTGCAGAAGGTCCTCCAAGACTTCCTTTTTGCGTTCCTCACGAAGTTTTTAAACCTATGCACTGAGGACTTGTATGTTGAGCAGTCTCCTGATGTTTTAGCCTCATTGAATAACCTGCGGCATACCATGCGTAAATTTACAATTTTCAGGCTCCACGAAGGTGGCTTGGTCTTGCCCCTGCAAATTACTGGCCTGCAAGCCATGTTAGTGGCGTAGCGGAATGATTCATTTAGAATCTCCACAGCAGAGTCTATATCCCCGATGACATCCATCGGTGGAATCGATGGTAGGGAGTTACAGACCAGGTTGTTCTGTAGCTCCCAGTTGGTCTTCTTCCTATTCACTATAGAACTCGGTCTCTCAACACCCAGCCCTATGCTGAAGTCAATATAGCGATGGTCAGAAAAGGAGCAGTCGTCTGCAACCCTCCAGTCGCTAATCAGATTGGTGTGACCTGTACCAACCAGTGTGATGTCTAAGACCTCCTCACGGTTGGACACAAAAAAATTGGGTGCTGAGCCCCTATTAACTATACGAAGATTATGTTTCAATATAAAATCAAAAAGACACTCACCTCGTTCGTTGGTATCGCTGCTACCCCACGAGTTGTGGTGTGAATTAGCGTCGGCACATATTATCAACGGCTTCCCGGTGCTCGACACCCACGCACCTTCTCATTCGGTGGACCGCCTACATGTTCATGTGCCATGTAGCTCGAGGCCATCAATAATGTCCCAGACGGGGTCTCCAGGGCTGCAGAAACGGTGTCCTTATCACTGTATTCAGATAAAATGAAGATACACAAAGAGTTCTTAGCCAAAATGCACGATCTAATATTACCTGTATTTTTGGTACATATGAGCTTATAGCCCCTGGTCTTAAGTCCATGAACCAGGCCCTGGTGGATCCATGGTTCCTGGACCACTACTAGCTCCGCCTTCCTATCAGCCAGCCGAAAGACCAAAGCAGCGGATGCTGCTTTAGAGTGGTGAAGGTTTATTTGCGTCACCTTCACCATCCGTAGCAAAGACGGTTGTGTTGACGTCCTCCTGGCTTGAATCCAGAAGGACATCTTCGTAGTCCTCCGCAACATTCATCCGTTCGCAAAATTCACCCACCAGTTCGGAAACTGATTGGGTGTCTTCTGCGTCGGATGGAGCTACGTTCGACATCACCGCTTCATCTTCCCCTTGGTCACGACGGTAGAGGCGCAACAAGATCGTACTGAAGCAGTAGAAGATCTTGTTATTCCTCTCCCGTATCGGTGCGAGTGATTTTTTATTCAGAACCAGAACCACACTCCTCTGGACCCTTTGGGTGCACCTACCTTAGCTACCTTCCAGTCGTGGGTAGGTAGATCCGGGTTGCAATCCTTTAGGATCTCGAGGGTCTCCTTCGGGGAAGAAGGTTCGGAGGGAATTATGATCATGGCTCTACGCCTTCTGGGTATTTCCTCCACAAGAACCACATCCAGCTTAGAGCCCTTCCACACTTCCCCAATAGCATCGATGGCCTTCTTCAACAGCAAGGCTGAGCGTTCATCTATACAGGCTATCAATTTAACACTACGCTGATGCCAGCCAGCGTCAACGCATTGAGGCGGTGGTCCCGGATTGTCCTTGCGGATTTTCCTAAACACACCCACCAGCTTTTGGTTAACCAGGTCCCATTTAGCATGGGACATGGCCCTTATGAGACTGCCTTTGGCAACCTCGCTAAAGGAGCCCGAATAAGAATGTTTTGGACGTTTGGCCCCAGGGTTTTTGGCTGCATCATTATCCTCTTCTGGACGTTGCCGTTTAGGCGCCGCTACCTTCTCGGTTGCGGTAGAGGACCCTGATTGCGGACCAGGGTGAGCTTGCGCCCACTTGAGAGAGGCTGCCTGCTTTTCAGAAAGCTGGTCAGCCGGGATCGCACCTAAAAGCGAAATCGTCCTTATGGCGGAGCGCCTTTGATTAGCGGCCCTACGTTGGGGTTGGCAGTGGGTAGCACAGTACTAGGACTCGAGGTTATCCTCTTAGCCCTTTCCTGCACAGATTGCGCATGGCAAGCGATGGTTTTGGACAGTTTAGACCTTTTCATTCCCTTCGATTCCTTGCAGATATCGAGGTACTTGGGGTTGAAGTCAGAGGTACCTCGCTGCTTGATTTAGGACAACCACCTTGTTCCGGCTGTTTTATCCTGTTGGTTTTAGCAGCTGGCCTGGTTATTCCTTGCCGGCTGCCTGTGACATCAGTAGCTTGCAGACTAGTCGGGCCTGATGTAGGCACCCGACCAGCCTGAGCAGCAGTAGCATTCGATTCACCACGGCCTGCTACTGGCGCCGTGGGAATACGGAATAGGCTACGCCTAAGCCTCCACATCGCGACAAGATGACCATCCATCGTGGAGGAAAGTAGAGTGCTGCTCATATCTAATTAATTTTTGATATGTTCCAAGTATTTGACAAGGTTTTGACACGTCGATTTATCTTGCATGTCTTCACATAAATTGCTTAAAGCTCTGGTACCGCTTGCAAACATTTCTCATTCGGATCAAAATTCCTGTAAGTCGTAATAAATTAGGATATGCCAGTCTGAAGACGAAATTGTTGCTGATCCAATGGCTTCAAAATGTATGCCTAGCTGCTTTCCGAACTGTTTGTTGTGAATCTGTGCCGTTAATACTAGCGGCATTAAAATGATCGCCATCATAATGGTGAAAATGTTTTGGCTTATTGACATCCTTCTTCTTTTTCTCTTACTCTCACGAGTTTCGTTCTGCTTAGTGGTTGTGCCAATCGCGTCATCTAGTTGAGTGGGTTTGTCCACTTTAGAATTGTTAATTGGTAATGGTACTAGCCTGGAAATTGGTCTTCTGCAAACCTCCTTTGATGTCTTGACATCTGCTACTCGAATGAAGCCATCATCGCTCTTATGTGTTTTTATGATTCTTCCTAGTGGCCACTGTAATGGATATGTGTTGTCTTCCTTTACTACTACCATGTCTCCTGCTTTGATGTTGTCCTTTTGTGTGTTCCATTTGTATCGGTACAGCAGTTCGGAGAGATAGTCTTGTGACCAACCTTTCCAAAACTCTGACTTTAAGTGGGTACTAATTTCCATCTTGTTAACAGATTTTTTCCCTTTTCTGTGCTTTCTGCTTCAATTTGGGAGTTTAGCTCCTGTAAGAAAATGACCAGGGGTTAATGCCGCCAAATCGTTTGGAGTATTTGACATCGGACTTATGGGTCGAGAGTTAGGAATTCCTTCAATTTCTGTGACCACTGTGATGCTGCTGACACACAGCTGCTTCCCATAAGCCACCGAAATGAGGTGCTCTTGGTGGTATAAAGTGAAACATCATGCCTCGTGCTGTGCATTCTTTATCTATTTTTTCGACAGCCAAGTTCCCGTAAATCGCTTCTGATAATTCTGCCAGTTGATTATTGGCGCCAACAAAGTTAGTAGCATTGTCCCATTAAAATTTCGCAGTGACCTCGTCTGCTTATGAATCATTTTAATGCCCCTATAAACGCATCTGTATTTAAACTGCTAACTACTTCTAGATGCACCGCCTTGGTAGCAAAGCAGAAAAATACCGTTATGTAGGCCTCTTTCCTCTGATCTTATAGCGAACCCAAAATGGGCCACAAAAATCCACTCCAGAGTTAATAAAGGGTCGAGCTGGACTGGTTCTGGTTGATGGCTGATTTCCCATAATTTGAGTAAGGAGTTTTGGACTTTATACAATGTTAGAAAATTGGTCGGCCTGTTGACTTTCCCTTGATTGGCCAGTATTTTTTCCTTGTGTATGACAGCAGCGCTTGAGGACCAAAGTGTCTATTTTGTACATGAATCGTTTGCATTAGTACCTTTGATAACGCATCGAGGTAGGGAATCACCATTGGGTGTTTGGCGTCGTACGAAAGTTCTGATGATTCCAAACGCCCTCCTACTCTGATAATGCCATTGCTATCCAAAAAAGGCGTTAGATTTTTAAGCAGACAATTTTTTTGTGTATTGCCAAATGTTTTAAATCGTTTTTAAAATCGGACTGCTGCATTGCCCCAATAATGCTGATAGTGGCTCGCTCAAGCTCCAGTGTTGATAAAGTGAGTTACTTTGTGTCCTTAATCCTCTTGCGTTATTTATAACCTCAGCATAAAGCCTACTACTCGTTGTAGTTTGTTAAATGATCCATTGTGTCTTATTTCATAAATAATATTTGTTGAACTGTCATTGGTTATTGCGACTGTAATTGTTTTCTTTCGTTCCATATCAGTGCAATCAGTTCTGCCTTGCACCATCGAATACCCTGGTGGCCAAATGTCCTTCCGCCCATGCAGAAACAAAGGGCCGTAGAACCATAATGTATTTGTTGTTAACCTTTTTGGGGAAAGACCTCTTGATACAATATCTTCTGGGTTGTCAGTAAATTTAACGTGCCTCCACTAGGCAGCTAATAATAATTCTTTTATAGCAGCAACGCGATTGGCCACAAATGTATGGTAGGATGATGTTGGAGAGTTTATCCAGGCCAAAACGATTTCTGAAATTTTGTGTCATTGACATTCAACTTAAAATTTATTGTAAACCCAACAGAAATATTATTAGCAAATTAAGCATAACCCTTATTGTAATTTGATTTTTCTTTATCCATAGCTTCCATGGATTGAAAATGTTTCTCTAGGAGTTCGAGGAATGCTTTAATTGTTGGCACTTCTCGAGGCTGTAACAGTGACTGCTCATAGCGAAGGCGTGTGGAGTTGTCCAATCTGCTCAATAAGTAATGGATCCCAACTTGATGTATCTATATTTAGGTTTTTGAGGGCTAAAAGACACTTCTGAGTTTTATCATGTAAAGTCTTGTAGTTGTCGCTTGATACCTTAATTGGCGAATCGACTAGTTCTTGCACTAGTTTGCTGACCAATAATCTCTTGTTGTTATAGCGATCCACCAACAATGCCCATGCGTGTCGTGGAAATTTTCGCCAGATGCAGTGAAGTGTTTTATTAGATTTCCAGCTTCCCCAACCAAATGTGTTTTCAAATACCAAATTTTTTTAACCTCTGCTATTGACTGATTTACAATTAGTGATGAAAATAGGTGGTGGAATTCCTGCCTTGGAACTGTTATTTTTGGTATCGGCAATCAGACTAATTGCTATTACTGGCATTTTTTCAATTGGGATTTGTTAAAGTTATGCTTCTGGACGCCGTCCGTAGATGATATTCTAGCTGGATAAACCTGTCCATATCGTGGCCTTGGTTTCTGTTATCACCGCACATTTCAGCGATCTCATAATGAATGCTTTCAATAGATTGCCAAAGCTTCGTTGCAGATACGATATCTTCCTTTGAGAATTCGTGGTTTAATATACGCTCTATCGTGGACATTATAGCTGCTTGTTTTCGTATAAGTCTGGTAAGCTTACCAGTTTATAACGTTGTGACTTGAATGCCTGCTGAATGATTTTGAGTTGTAATTTTTTCTTTTGTGCTAGAAGGAGTTATTTTCAAGATTGATTGCTCAAATTCCTCCTTGTGTTGGTGAGCAATGCTCATGGCTGCCGTGTAATAATCCTCTGTAAAATATTGGTGGTCCAATGGTATGTTGTCGAGCAGTCAAATTTTGTTGTCGGTTGTTTCGAAGGCTGCCCATTCTTCATCCAGCCTTCTCAATCTCTCTTGGAAATAGCTGGGGGATGTCTTCCGTATGGTGACTTCAATTTTTTCTCCAGTCTGCTTTTGGCTGGCCACCAATTCGTTAAACGAAGCCATGTTGTTGCAGGATCACATCGGGGTCACCAAAATGTTCAAGCTATCAAAAATGTTCAATATAGCACTTAAACTATCTTGAACTTGAGCTTGATTGGAAGATGTTCAATATAGCACTTTAACTAACAACAGCACTTTAACTGTGTTGCTTTCTCTTACTTAAAAGACTTGGTTTTGCTTTCAAAACAGAAAAGACTGTTATTAGTAATTATTTCCAACTTATAAACAAATTTTACAATAATATTTCTGTTGGGTTTACAATAAATTTTAAGTTTAATGTCAATGACACAAAATAAGTGAATAAGCGAATTAATTAAAGTTACAATAAACGACTTCAGCATTGAGCATAGAAGGGGCACAAAGCATAACAATGCGGATACTCTTTCGAGAAGACCCTGCTGTTTAGAGTGTAAACATTGTGTTAGAACCGAGCAAAAGGAAGGCGCTGACGACCATCCCGTAATGAATTTTCGGCTGAAAGCCCACTCACCAAATCTTATTGGACTCAGTGGAACAGCCTCAATGTAAAAAAAGGGTGTTTATATCGCGAATAGGAAAGTGTAGATGGCAAAACAACTTCAAATTTAATAGTTGTGCCGTACTCTCGGATAAGTAAAGTTTTACAGGAGTTTCGTAATGGACCTAGTGGCGGTCATCTTGGAGTAACAAAAACACTTGAGAAAATGAAGCAGCGTTTTTATTGGGTTGGATGTCAACAAGCCGTAGCCGACTGGATAGCAAACTGCCCACAGTGCGTAGCAGCCAAAGGCCCAGTAAGAAGACGGGGACAGCTACCACAATACAACTCAGGAGCACCATTCGAACGGATCGCAATGGACGTAGCAGGTCCCTTTCCCGCCACTGAAGCCGGAAATCGTTATGTACTTGTGGTAATGGATTATTTCAGTAAATGGCCAGAGGTATATGCTATACCTCACCAGGAAGCAAAGACAATTGTCAATGCATTCGTCAACAACTGGGTATGTCGCTATGGTGTCCAAATAGCATTACATTCCGACCAAGGAAGGAATTTCGAGTCTGCCATATTCATTGAAATGTGCGAGTTATATGGGATAAAGAAAACCAGAACGACGCCGTTGCATCCCCAGTCTAATGGCATGGTAGAAAGGTTCAATCGCACCTTAGAATAGTATCTACGAAAAGTAGTAAGCTACCATCAGAGGGATTGGGACGAGCACATCCCCAAATTTTTGATTTCATATAGGTCAGCTGTACACGACTCAACATCGAGAACGCCAGCCAAAATTATCTTCAGGAAGGAATTAAAACTACCTGGTGATTTGGAATTTGGTGTTAAGCCAACTGTAGAAGGAGCTATTACGTCCCAAGAGAAGGAGGACTTAAACGAACTGCATGAGTTCGTGCGTAATAGAATCAAGATATTCAGTGACAAGATGAAGGCTAGGTATGACCGCGCAGCAAATTCGGAGGGATTTATGGAAGGACAATTGGTTCTACTTTATAACCCACAACGGAAGAATGGTCCCCAAAATTACAGACTCACTGGCCCGTATAAAGGGATTAAGAGAGTGAATGACTTTGTATACCGGATACAGAAGCATAATAGCCCAAGGTCGAAAATGAAGATAGTACATCTCGAATGATTGGCGCACTATGGAAGAGGTGATTGTACGCCTATTCGGGTCGAACAGGCTTAAGTGGGCGGCAGTGTTACAAAGATTAGAAATAGATTTAAATAAAACGACAATGTGACTCTATGTACTTGGCAGCTCCTGGTCAACACAATATAGATAATATTCAAATTAACGGAAATGGAATACTCCAGAATATACAAGATGAATAAAGGCTGTGCCAATAATAAGTGTAAACAACAACAACGAAAAACCTAGCAACATAAATGCTAAGAGATGTTATTCTTAACGATCTTGTATGCAAGTATTCGCTGCTAATAAAGCTAAACAGGTTCACAAGTATACACAACCATATACACATAGCAGAAGAAGAAACAAAACCACACAACACACAGAACACTCATCCATACAACCACTCGTAGTTACCATAGGCAAAACACACAGAACTCTCATACATATAACCACACATAGTTACTATAAGCAAAACAAACAAGTCGGCATTGTCATATATACAAACACACGTATATAGCTCCATATCAAGTAAAATACAACCACCATGCCCAGAAGTTTCGCGAGGTTACCAGACGACGTCATTTTTGCTATATAAAGGCGCTGCCAGAGCTCAGCGAGAGTGTGATTTCAAACATAGACGTGTTAACATCGCTAAGTGTTGAGTAGTACAAATACTCCTGTTAATAAGTAGTAAATAAAGTGTTGCCGCATTATATTTTTAAAATTAATTTGTCCGTGTTTTAATTTGATGCAATAAAACGAATCCTTGAAGGATAAGTAATAAAACCGTTTTTACGAAAAGGTCTAATAATGTAACAATATATATAAATATATATATATATATATATATATATATATATATATATATATAGATATATATATTATATATTTATGTATATAATGTTCTTCTAATTTCTTCGATCTTATTAATTTTAATTTTTTTAATTCTTTCTAAGCAAAAGATCCACTGTACTTTTTTTTATATAAAAAATTTGCTATAAATTCTTTTTTTAATCCAATATTTCGCTACCAACAATGTGAACTTCTTCAGGGATATTCAGTAACAATTAAACAATTACAGAACCTAAGATTTATAAATCATTGACTTATGTACCTCTTTTATCTGAAAGATTAGCAAACTCAAAAATTTATGATAATAAGAAGTATGTAATTGCTTATAAGATGTTTTACACATTAAATGAATTATTCAGTGAAACAAAAGACAAAATAGATCAATTAGAAATGTCCAATTTAGTATACAAAATACCATGTGGTGGTAACGATATTGAAAATTGTAACAAGATGTATGTTGGTACAACTAAAAATAAACTTAAAATTAGACTTGCTGGACAAAGATCTGAATATAAATACAGAAATAAGACATCAACACAAGAAACAGCATTATTACTTCATTGTAATATGTCTAATCATTATCCAGATATTAAGAACATTTCAATTTTGAGCACAGAAAATAATTATAAACGTAGATTAATGCTAGAAATGTTATATATAATAAGAATACCAACTATACAACGAATTAATTATAAAATTGATACAGCAAATGTAGCACAGAATTATAGATATTTATGTTATATTATTATATTAAGTAGAGACAAGGAAATAACAAAAAAAATTTGATTTAAGTCATTAAAATATGTATGTATGTTTCAAACATTTTTTATTGTTTTTGACTTAACAATTTCCAAAAATAATTTTTTTTATAATTGAAACTTTATACTTAATAATTTTTTGTTCTTTGGTTGTTTATTGTAACTTTAATTAATTCGCTTATTCACTTATTTTGTGTCATTGACATTGAACTTAAAATTTATTGTAAACCCAACAGAAATATTATTAGCAAATTAAGCATAACCCTTATTGTAAAATTAGTTTATAAGTTGGAAATAATTACTAATAACAGTCTTTTCTGTTTTGAAAGCAAAACCAAGTCTTTTAAGTAAGAGAAAGCAACACAGTTAAAGTGCTGTTGTTAGTTAAAGTGCTATATTGAACATCTTCCAATCAAGCTCAAGTTCAAGATAGTTTAAGTGCTATATTGAACATTTTTGATAGCTTGAACATTTTGGTGACCCCGATGTGATCCTGCAACAACATGGCTTCGTTTAACGAATTGGTGGCCAGCCAAAAGCAGACTGGAGAAAAAATTGAAGTCACCATACGGAAGACATCCCCCAGCTATTTCCAAGAGAGATTGAGAAGGCTGGATGAAGAATGGGCAGCCTTCGAAACAACCGACAACAAAATTTGACTGCTCGACAACATACCATTGGACCACCAATATTTTACAGAGGATTATTACACGGCAGCCATGAGCATTGCTCACCAACACAAGGAGGAATTTGAGCAATCAATCTTGAAAATAACTCCTTCTAGCACAAAAGAAAAAATTACAACTCAAAATCATTCAGCAGGCATTCAAGTCACAACGTTATAAACTGGTAAGCTTACCAGACTTATACGAAAACAAGCAGCTATAATGTCCACGATAGAGCGTATATTAAACCACGAATTCTCAAAGGAAGATATCGTATCTGCAACGAAGCTTTGGCAATCTATTGAAAGCATTCATTATGAGATCGCTGAAATGTGCGGTGATAACAGAAACCAAGGCCACGATATGGACAGGTTTATCCAGCTAGAATATCATCTACGGACGGCGTCCAGAAGCATAACTTTAACAAATCCCAATTGAAAAAATGCCAGTAATAGCAATTAGTCTGATTGCCAATACCAAAAATAACAGTTCCAAGGCAGGAATTCCACCACCTATTTTCATCACTAATTGTAAATCAGTCAATAGCAGAGGTTAAAAAAATTTGGTATTTGAAAACACATTTGGTTGGGGAAGCTGGAAATCTAATAAAACACTTCACTGCATCTGGCGAAAATTTCCACGACACGCATGGGCATTGTTGGTGGATCGCTATAACAACAAGAGATTATTGGTCAGCAAACTAGTGCAAGAACTAGTCGATTCGCCAATTAAGGTATCAAGCGACAACTACAAGACTTTACATGATAAAACTCAGAAGTGTCTTTTAGCCCTCAAAAACCTAAATATAGATACATCAAGTTGGGATCCATTACTTATTGAGCAGATTGGACAACTCCACACGCCTTCGCTATGAGCAGTCACTGTTACAGCCTCGAGAAGTGCCAACAATTAAAGCATTCCTCGAACTCCTAGAGAAACATTTTCAATCCATGGAAGCTATGGATAAAGAAAAATCAAATTACAATAAGGGTTATGCTTAATTTGCTAATAATATTTCTGTTGGGTTTACAATAAATTTTAAGTTGAATGTCAATGACACAAAATTTCAGAAATCGTTTTGGCCTGGATAAACTCTCCAACATCATCCTACCATACATTTGTGGCCAATCGCGTTGCTGCTATAAAAGAATTATTATTAGCTGCCTAGTGGAGGCACGTTAAATTTACTGACAACCCAGAAGATATTGTATCAAGAGGTCTTTCCCCAAAAAGGTTAACAACAAATACATTATGGTTCTACGGCCCTTTGTTTCTGCATGGGCGGAAGGACATTTGGCCACCAGGGTATTCGATGGTGCAAGGCAGAACTGATTGCACTGATATGGAACGAAAGAAAACAATTACAGTCGCAATAACCAATGACAGTTCAACAAATATTATTTATGAAATAAGACACAATGGATCATTTAACAAACTACAACGAGTAGTAGGCTTTATGCTGAGGTTATAAATAACGCAAGAGGATTAAGGACACAAAGTAACTCACTTTATCAACACTGGAGCTTGAGCGAGCCACTATCAGCATTATTGGGGCAATGCAGCAGTCCGATTTTAAAAACGATTTAAAACATTTGGCAATACACAAAAAAATTGTCTGCTTAAAAATCTAACGCCTTTTTTGGATAGCAATGGCATTATCAGAGTAGGAGGGCGTTTGGAATCATCAGAACTTTCGTACGACGCCAAACACCCAATGGTGATTCCCTACCTCGATGCGTTATCAAAGGTACTAATGCAAACGATTCATGTACAAAATAGACACTTTGGTCCTCAAGCGCTGCTGTCATACACAAGGAAAAAATACTGGCCAATCAAGGGAAAGTCAACAGGCCGACCAATTTTCTAACATTGTATAAAGTCCAAAACTCCTTACTCAAATTATGGGAAATCAGCCATCAACCAGAACCAGTCCAGCTCGACCCTTTATTAACTCTGGAGTGGATTTTTGTGGCCCATTTTGGGTTCGCTATAAGATCAGAGGAAAGAGGCCTACATAACGGTATTTTTCTGCTTTGCTACCAAGGCGGTGCATCTAGAAGTAGTTAGCAGTTTAAATACAGATGCGTTTATAGGGGCATTAAAATGATTCATAAGCAGACGAGGTCACTGCGAAATTTTAATGGGACAATGCTACTAACTTTGTTGGCGCCAATAATCAACTGGCAGAATTATCAGAAGCGATTTACGGGAACTTGGCTGTCGAAAAAATAGATAAAGAATGCACAGCACGAGGCATGATGTTTCACTTTATACCACCAAGAGCACCTCATTTCGGTGGCTTATGGGAAGCAGCTGTGTGTCAGCAGCATCACAGTGGTCACAGAAATTGAAGGAATTCCTAACTCTCGACCCATAAGTCCGATGTCAAATACTCCAAACGATTTGGCGGCATTAACCCCTGGTCATTTTCTTACAGGAGCTAAACTCCCAAATTGAAGCAGAAAGCACAGAAAAGGGAAAAAATCTGTTAACAAGATGGAAATTAGTACCCACTTAAAGTCAGAGTTTTGGAAAGGTTGGTCACAAGACTATCTCTCCGAACTGCTGTACCGATACAAATGGAACACACAAAAGGACAACATCAAAGCAGGAGACATGGTAGTAGTAAAGGAAGACAACACATATCCATTACAGTGGCCACTAGGAAGAATCATAAAAACACATAAGAGCGATGATGGCTTCATTCGAGTAGCAGATGTCAAGACATCAAAGGAGGTTTGCAGAAGACCAATTTCCAGGCTAGTACCATTACCAATTAACAATTCTAAAGTGGACAAACCCACTCAACTAGATGACGCGATTGGCACAACCACTAAGCAGAACGAAACTCGTGAGAGTAAGAGAAAAAGAAGAAGGATGTCAATAAGCCAAAACATTTTCACCATTATGATGGCGATCATTTTAATGCCGCTAGTATTAACGGCACAGATTCACAACAAACAGTTCGGAAAGCAGCTAGGCATACATTTTGAAGCCATTGGATCAGCAACAATTTCGTCTTCAGACTGGCATATCCTAATTTATTACGACTTACAGGAATTTTGATCCGAATGAGAAATGTTTGCAAGCGGTACCAGAGCTTTAAGCAATTTATGTGAAGACATGCAAGATAAATCGACGTGTCAAAACCTTGTCAAATACTTGGAACATATCAAAAATTAATTAGATATGAGCAGCACTCTACTTTCCTCCACGATGGATGGTCATCTTGTCGCGATGTGGAGGCTTAGGCGTAGCCTATTCCGTATTCCCACGGCGCCAGTAGCAGGCCGTGGTGAATCGAATGCTACTGCTGCTCAGGCTGGTCGGGTGCCTACATCAGGCCCGACTAGTCTGCAAGCTACTGATGTCACAGGCAGCCGGCAAGGAATAACCAGGCCAGCTGCTAAAACCAACAGGATAAAACAGCCGGAACAAGGTGGTTGTCCTAAATCAAGCAGCGAGGTACCTCTGACTTCAACCCCAAGTACCTCGATATCTGCAAGGAATCGAAGGGAATGAAAAGGTCTAAACTGTCCAAAACCATCGCTTGCCATGCGCAATCTGTGCAGGAAAGGGCTAAGAGGATAACCTCGAGTCCTAGTACTGTGCTACCCACTGCCAACCCCAACGTAGGGCCGCTAATCAAAGGCGCTCCGCCATAAGGACGATTTCGCTTTTAGGTGCGATCCCGGCTGACCAGCTTTCTGAAAAGCAGGCAGCCTCTCTCAAGTGGGCGCAAGCTCACCCTGGTCCGCAATCAGGGTCCTCTACCGCAACCGAGAAGGTAGCGGCGCCTAAACGGCAACGTCCAGAAGAGGATAATGATGCAGCCAAAAACCCTGGGGCCAAACGTCCAAAACATTCTTATTCGGGCTCCTTTAGCGAGGTTGCCAAAGGCAGTCTCATAAGGGCCATGTCCCATGCTAAATGGGACCTGGTTAACCAAAAGCTGGTGGGTGTGTTTAGGAAAATCCGCAAGGACAATCCGGGACCACCGCCTCAATGCGTTGACGCTGGCTGGCATCAGCGTAGTGTTAAATTGATAGCCTGTATAGATGAACGCTCAGCCTTGCTGTTGAAGAAGGCCATCGATGCTATTGGGGAAGTGTGGAAGGGCTCTAAGCTGGATGTGGTTCTTGTGGAGGAAATACCCAGAAGGCGTAGAGCCATGATCATAATTCCCTCCGAACCTTCTTCCCCGAAGGAGACCCTCGAGATCCTAAAGGATTGCAACCCGGATCTACCTACCCACGACTGGAAGGTAGCTAAGGTAGGTGCACCCAAAGGGTCCAGAGGAGTGTGGTTCTGATTCTGAATAAAAAATCACTGGCACCGATACGGGAGAGGAATAACAAGATCTTCTACTGCTTCAGTACGATCTTGTTGCGCCTCTACCGTCGTGACCAAGGGGAAGATGAAGCGGTGATGTCGAACGTAGCTCCATCCGACGCAGAAGACACCCAATCAGTTTCCGAACTGGTGGGTGAATTTTGCGAACGGATGAATGTTGCTGAGGACTACGAAGATGTCCTTCTGGATTCAAGCCAGGAGGACGTCAACACAACCGTCTTTGCTACGGATGGTGAAGGTGACGCAAATAAACCTTCACCACTCTAAAGCAGCATCCGCTGCTTTGGTCTTTCGGCTGGCTGATAGGAAGGCGGAGCTAGTAGTGGTCCAGGAACCATGGATCCACCAGGGCCTGGTTCATGGACTTAAGACCAGGGGCTATAAGCTCATATGTACCAAAAATACAGGTAATATTAGATCGTGCATTTTGGCTAAGAACTCTTTGTGTATCTTCATTTTATCTGAATACAGTGATAAGGACACCGTTTCTGCAGCCCTGGAGACCCCGTCTGGGACATTATTGATGGCCTCGAGCTACATGGCACATGAACATGTAGGCGGTCCACCGAATGAGAAGGTGCGTGGGTGTCGAGCACCGGGAAGCCGTTGATAATATGTGCCGACGCTAATTCACACCACAACTCGTGGGGTAGCAGCGATACCAACGAACGAGGTGAGTGTCTTTTTGATTTTATATTGAAACATAATCTTCGTATAGTTAATAGGGGCTCAGCACCCAATTTTTTTGTGTCCAACCGTGAGGAGGTCTTAGACATCACACTGGTTGGTACAGGTCACACCAATCTGATTAGCGACTGGAGGGTTGCAGACGACTGCTCCTTTTCTGACCATCGCTATATTGACTTCAGCATAGGGCTGGGTGTTGAGAGACCGAGTTCTATAGTGAATAGGAAGAAGACCAACTGGGAGCTACAGAACAACCTGGTCTGTAACTCCCTACCATCGATTCCACCGATGGATGTCATCGGGGATATAGACTCTGCTGTGGAGATTCTAAATGAATCATTCCGCTACGCCACTAACATGGCTTGCAGGCCAGTAATTTGCAGGGGCAAGACCAAGCCACCTTCGTGGAGCCTGAAAATTGTAAATTTACGCATGGTATGCCGCAGGTTATTCAATGAGGCTAAAACATCAGGAGACTGCTCAACATACAAGTCCTCAGTGCATAGGTTTAAAAACTTCGTGAGGAACGCAAAAAGGAAGTCTTGGAGGACCTTCTGCAGTGAACTATAGGGATCTTCCGAGACCAACAGACTGCGCAAGATACTGTCAACTGCAGCGGTTGCACCAAGCTACATGCAGAAACCCTGTGGTAGCTGAACCATGAGTAGTCAGGAAACGCTAAGGCTATTACTTGACACTCATTTTCCTGGGAGTCAGGCAGCGCCTGTAACAGGTAACAGGCACAGCTACAGTTCCGTTGAGTATCGACAGACTGCGCTGGGCCGTTAACAGCTTCGATCCGTATAAGTCCCCAGGGCCAGATGATATAATTCCAGCTGACCTACAAAGGAATGCGGACACTGTCCTACCTTGGCTCTCTGTGATTCACAAAGAGTGTTCAAGACCACACCCAGTTTGAGAATGACCATACCCAGGAATGTTCTCTCAGACTCAGATCATGCATACACGAAAGGCAAGTCTGTCGAAACCGCACTGCACTCTCTAGTGGGCTGCATAGGGAAATCTCTTGAACACAAGGAATTCACTATGGTAGCCTTTCTGAACATTGAGGGTGCTTTTACCTACGTCAATCCTGAGGCCATCATTGATGGAATGCTGGCCGTAGGGATTAATATCTGTAGGTTTGTTAGGAATCTGTTTACCTTCAGGGTCGTCAGGGCCTCGATTGGGAATGCAACTGAGTACAGAGCAGTCAATCGAGGCACTCCACAGGGAGGATTTTTATCACCCCTTCTGTGGAATCTAACTACTAATTCGCTCCTGCTAACTCTAGAGTTAGCAGACTGGTTAAGACGGTCACATACGCCGATGATGTTGCGGTGGCGATCTCTGGTAAACCCTTGGATACCATATCTCAGAGTATGGAATACGCACTGGCAATCCTAAGGAAATAGAGTACCAGTAGTATGCTCAGTGTAAATCCATCCAAAACTGAGCTGGTACTCTTCACTAGGAGGTACAAGATTGACAGCTTCACACATCCGAAGCTGAACGGTACCCCCTTGGTAATATCTGACAGCGCCAAATACTTGGGTGTAATCCTAGATAGCAAACTATCATGGAACCTCACATCCAAGCGAGGGCGGGTAAGGCCCTGGTGGCCATTTATATATGCAAAAGGGCAGTTGGTCTCAACTGGGGTGTAAACCCGAGAGGGATCAACTGGATCCTTGAGGATGTTATACTCTTTTATGGAGTACTGGTGAGGTAGAATGCGATGGAGAAGGTCACTCGTCGCAGGACCTTTAAGAAAATCTTCCGTCTAGTAGCGAGGCTGATGAGAGGCGCGGTCAGATCTACTCTAACTGGGGCACTCTTCACCATGTTGAACTGGCTCCCAGTGGACATTTTGGGAAGCAATTGGCCCTATATTCTGCGGTCAGGTTGAATGCTGCGTGCCCATGGTCAAGGTTTGACTATATGCACGCCAGGATTCTGATGGAATACCAAGACATCGGGATCCATGACAACGTTGACTATTGTGTACCAAAACCATTCTTTGGCCGACTTTTCCATTCTCTTGTCGAGGACAAGGAACAGGCCTCTAGACTCTCATTTCCCGCAGATTCCGTTAGAGTCTTCACTGATGGATCTAAAGGGGGAACTAATATAGGCGGGGGTTTCTACGTGGAGAACTTTGACGTAAGAACTTCTTTTAGGCTTCGAGATGGTTACAGTATCCTGTAAGCCGAAATTTCTGCTATCAGTCAAGCAGCTAGATGGCTGAGGTATTATAGGTTATCGAACGATATCTATATCTTTACCGACAGTAAGGCGGCCATCTCTGCTATCAATAGTGTGTACAGCCCATCCACAGCTGTGGTCGAATGCCGACTATTTTTGGGGGAGATAGCGAGACATTCAAGGGTGACACTTGTCTGAGTACCGGGACATTCTAACTGTCCTGGCAACCTCATTGCTGACGGAATGGCCAGGGAAGAGACAGAGCTGGATAACTCTAAGATCTGTCACTTCACAGGCATTCCCATATCGCATTGCAAGCTTCTGGTTCAGTTTGAATCATAGAGACTTGCTCAATCAAGATGGGAAAACGTGACCAACTGCCGCGTGGCAAGGGCCATATGGCCTCGCTACGACCCACGCAGAACACGCGACCTTCTTAACTTCAACAAGGTGCGGTTACGGCAACTTGTGAATGTTCTAACTGGACATTGTAACTTCGGGACCCATGCAAGGAGAATGGGTGTGGTACAAAACGACTTCTGTAGAAGTTGTAATGATCAAGAGGAGGAGGAAACAGTACTCCATCTTCTATGTCAGTGCCCTGCACTGAACAGCGTAAGGGTAGTGACAGTGCGCTCCAACTTCTTGCCAGACCTGGAGAACCTGGCGAGTGTGGAACTTGTCAGAACATCGGCCTGTTAAGAAATCAAACGTCAATTGTAAACTCCACTATGAACATCCTGAAAGCAGACCAAGGGCTCATAAAAAAGAAATTTGACTAAATCGACGAAGATACACAACGTCAGTAAGGAACTATACGAAGAAAGAATCTACCGCATTTTCTCATCACTATCCATTCAACTAACGATCACTGCGCCAAGCTTGCAACACATATAGTCTTCAATACTGGATATTCTTACAAATACTACTTACGGTATTATAAGCCCGCTTATCCTTACTCCGTACCAATTACAACAGGAAATAGACAAAATCGGATTGCATTGACCAGAGTCACTTGAATTGCCTGTAGAACAGAATGATACATTGCAATTGTACAAATTGATGAAAGTTCAAGATGGACTCACAAATAACACCGTCATATTTCGCGTTAATTTGCCATTAGTAGAGCGTGACCAGTTTTTAGTATTCAACCTTATAGCAGTACCAAATTTGATCAACGATACCTTATTATCAATAAAACCATACTCTTCCATTTTGGCCGTCAATGTCGTCCGTCGTCAGTATTTTACTATTGACAACACTGAAGTTAACTTATGCGACGTCATCAAAGAAGATAAATTTGTGTGTTCTAAAGTACAGATCCTGTATGAATCAAGTTCACAAATATGCGCCTGCGAAATAAATCTATTTCTCAACGAAACTAAAGCTGACTGCCCAGTTAAATAAATAAAGGCCACCAATGCTTGGATCCCTCTCCGTCACCAGAATAAATGGATTTGCGCACTACCCACGGAAACTCATACAACGGCCGTGTAAGAAAAGATATCAATCAATTTACAATAAAGGGTTCGGGTTTGCTTTATTTGGAACCGGAATGTACTCTCAAAAATAAGTTCATGTCAATACAAGGCCAACAGACAACATCCAGCTCACTTAAGGCATCTTACACCAAGCTTTGGGAATAACAGAACAAACCCATTCAACACGTCTAAAGCCATTACTCAATAAAATACATACAAGCGAGTACAATTCACAAATACAAAACCTAAAAGTGTTACAAACTTCACTAAGGGCCCAGGAGATACTTCAGCTACCAAATAAAATTGAGACTCATAATTATCATCACATGACTGTCGGTTACTCAGCGTTAATCATCACTTTCTACATCTTATTTTATCTAATTGCAAGACAAAAATATAAACGCCAACCGATTCCAGCACCTCGCAAGCAACAAACAACGCCGGACTTCACGGTGCATATTTGATCAATATCAACAGCAGACCTTAACGAAGTTTCAAACAGAATTCAATCCAATCTCTCATCAATTCAGTGGATTCCACCCACAGACTATATTTTGAGCTACACTCAACGGGGGAAGCATGTTAATACATAAATGTATTGTTTTTTATTTATTTTAAGTTTATTGAACCTCTGCATATATTTTGCCTACTTTTAGTTAGTTGAATTGCACACTTTTTTTGCTTTAGTTTATGCATAATTGAAACTTGATACTTAACATATTTTGTTCTTTGGTTGTTTATTATAACTAACTTTAATTAATTCGCTTATTCAATTATTTTGTGTCACTGACATTAAACTTAAAATTTATTGTAAACCCAACTAAAATATTATTAGCAAATTAAGCATAACCCTTATTGTAAAATTAGTATATAAGTTGGAAATAATTACGAATAACAGTCTCTCGTATTTTGAAAGCAAAACCAAGCCTTTTAAGTAAGAGAAAGCAACACAGTTAAAGTGCTGTTGTAAAAATAAAGCTCTAGTTCAAGATAGTTAATGTGCTATATTGAACATCTTCGAATAAAGCTCAAGTTCAACATAATTTAAGGGCTATATTGAACAATTTTGATAACTTGAACAATATATATATATACATATATATATATATATATATATATATATATGTATATATATATATATATATATATATATATATATAAATATATATATATATATATATATATATATATATATATATATATAATATATATATATATATATACATATATATATATATATATATATATATATATATATATAGATATATATATATATATATATATATATATATATATATATATATATATATATATATATATATATATATATATATATATATATATATATATATATATATATATATATATATACATATAATATATATATATATATATATATGTATATATATATATATATATATATATATATATATACATATATATATATATATATATATATATATATATATATATATGTGGCACCCTGTTAAAATAGGTTAATTATCAAATACCTACAGTAACCGGTAGAGACACCGTAATGGCACGCATATGCTTGCTTGCATCTTTAGATATCCGCCATTACAATTTTAACTTTCGTCTGGATGATTCGATAAAATGAAAGATTAACAAGTTTCGTGTAAATATTTGATTTCTATTTAGTTTAAGTTTGATTTAATACAGTTAATTAATAAAATATAAGAAACCAACACCGATCTTCTTTATAAAATCTCATAAGTCCATATTGGTGACCCCGCAAACTGAACAATGGCAACCAATGACAAAAAATTATCAACGACATCAACTGTTCCAAGTGACGACGACGATCAAGACTCTCCACGTCAAAGATCCAACAATACGGTTTCAGCCATTTACGCTCGATTACCATTTCCAGAAATTTGCAACTCAAACATCGAAGCCTGGTTTATGTCTATGGAGTTTTGGTTTAGTGCATCGGGCATAACCGCCGACAAACAAAAGGCCGCCACCGTTCTTGCAGCATTAAAGCCTGAGACAATAGCGCAGTTAACGGACATAACCTCATCCTTGCCATCGTCTGATCGATTTGAATACGTCAAAGGTCGCATTATTGACCATTTTGCTGATAGCGAACAACGACGTCTTAACAGACTTTTATCTGAGATGCCCCTTGGTGATAAGAAGCCCTCAGAATTATTTTTCGAAATGCGTCGTGTAGCAGGTACTTCTGTAGGTGAGGCAGCACTCAAGGGTCTATGGACGAAAAGATTGCCAACTTTTGTACAGCCGGTCGTAGCAGCATCAACAGGTACGGCAGCAGAGTTCACCAAAATAGCTGACTCCATCATGGATGCCGTATCACCGTCACAAATCTGCAAAGTTGGTAGAGAGTCTGCAAATGAAGTTAATGAACTTCTTACTGCCATAAAAGAGTTAAGTAGAAAATTTGAACAATTTACTA
Organism: Linnaemya vulpina; assembly: GCA_963675445.1. Lineage (NCBI taxonomy): Eukaryota > Metazoa > Arthropoda > Insecta > Diptera > Tachinidae > Linnaemya > Linnaemya vulpina. The sequence continues at coordinate 55,859,840 of OY776277.1, forward strand.
CACGCCCACGCTCTCGTTCCCGCAGACCAACCGTCTCTCGTTCTCGTTCTCAATACCGTCGATCATCAAATGACAGAAACAACCAAAATTCAAATACTGATGAATGTTGGTACCACAAGAAGTACGGACGTGATGCACGAAAATGTCGCAGCCCATGCCGTCATAAGCAGGGACAAGCATGCGCTGCAACTCGTCCACCGAAGTGACTCCTTAGGCCGGTAGAGGGTTCCAGCGGAAATCCTCACACTGAGTGCCAAATTTTCCGCCTTCAAGTAACAGATAAATACACGCAAACAAATTTTTTAGTCGATAGTGGTGCTGACGTCTCAGTATTACCTCTTTCTTTAAAAGCACAAGGTATTCGTCCTACATCCATAACACTTTTTGCTGCAAATGGTTCGTCAATCAAAGTAATAGGTGAACAAAAATTGAGGTTAGACCTAGGACTAAAACGAAATTTTTGTTGGTCATTTGTTGTTGCTGATGTGACAACACCAATAATTGGGTCTGACTTTATCAAACATCAGGACTTGTTAATCGATTTACGGCGCAATAAACTAATAGACAACGTCACCGGACACGATTTACAGCTAAAATTGCCATCGACAACAGAGGTTGCAGCAATCGAAACATTCAGCTCAGTCAATCCGTTTGCAAATCTTTTGCACGAATTTAACGACATCACGGTACTTGCGCCTTATGGTTCGGAAACTAAATCGTCAATTTTTCACCGAATTGAAACGACTGGTCAACCCACATTTTGTCGTCCTCGACGATTGCCACCGGAGAAGCTGGCTGCAGCCAAGAAGGAATTTGATGTTCTCTCTGAGGTTGGAATTTGTCAACCCTCTAAAAGCAATTGGAGCAGCCCCTTGCATCTAGTTAAGAAAAGTGATGGTACGTGGAGACCCTGTGGCGACTACCGCGCATTAAATGCCAAAACTTTACCGGATCGCTATCCTCTACCATACTTAACAGACTTTACGATCAATTTACAAGGTAAGAAGTACTTTTCAAAATTAGACCTACAGAAAGCATTCCACCAAATTCCAATACACCCTGACGACGTACCAAAAACGGCAATAAGTACCCCCTTCGGCTTATTTGAGTTCAATTATATGACATTCGGCCTACGAAACGCTGCGCAGACTTTTCAACGAATTATAAACGAAGTCTTCAGAGGTCTCGATTTTGTATTCCCGTATATTGATGACATTTTTGTTGCTTCCGCCACCTTAGACCAACACCTTCAAGACCTTCGTGTAGTATTTCAACGACTTCGTGAAAATTCTTTAGCCATAAACTTCAACAAATGTGAGTTTGGCAAATCAGAATTAGTTTTCCTTGGACACCTTGTCACCCCCGAAGGCATTCGACCATCACCGGAGAAAGTCGCCGTAATCAAAGAATACAAAAAGCCCGTTAATGCGCAAGAGCTAAAGAGATTCATCGGAATGATGAACTTTTATAGAAAGTTCCTGCCAAACTGCATTCGCTACCAAGCAGTTCTACAACAAATGATTACCGGCAACAAAAAGAACGATACAACCCCATTAGTTTGGACATCAAATACTGAAGCAGCATTTGAACAATGTAAAACTGAGTTGTCTGAAGCCACTTTATTAGCTCATCCCATATCTGGCGCCGAATTATGCGTTTATGTTGATGCATCCGACATTGCCGTAGGTGCGGCCCTCCACCAAAAAGTTGATCATGTTATGAAACCGATGGCATTTTATTCTAAGAAGCTGACGCCAACGCAGCAGAAGTATTCTACTTACGACAGAGAGTTAGCTGCCATCTATCAGGCTGTATGCCATTTTCGTTATGCCATAGAAGGTCGATCATGCTATATAGTTACGGATCATCGTCCGTTAATTTTTGCCTTCAAACAAAAAATGGAAAAAGCATCACCACGCCGTTTGAGACAACTTGACTTTATAAGTCAGTTTACTACTGACATACGTCACATTCCTGGTAGAGACAATGCAACAGCTGATGCTCTATCAAGAATCCAATCTGTCCAGCAAACCTTAAATTACTCGGATTTAGTGGCAGCACAGAAAAATGATGAAGAATTACAAGGATGTGATGAACAGATTGTGTGCGATACCTCAACCTCACATGTTCGACCTTACGTCCCCAAGAATTTGCAGCAGAAAATTTTACATTCGTTACACAACCTAGCTCATCCTGGAGTACGAGCAACAACTTTTCTAGTCAAATCAAAATTTTGTTGGCCAGGTATAAAAAAAGATATCGCTACTTTTGTTAAAACTTGCTTACCCTGTCAACGATCCAAAACGCAACGCCATACCCAATCAACGCCCGTGATGTACGAGCTACCACAAGAACGTTTTTCGCATATCAACATCGATATCGTGGGACCCTTTCCCTTGTGCGAAGGTCAGCGATATTGCTTGACTATCATCGACAGGTTTACACGATGGCCGGAAGCGATCCCGATACCCGACATGTCCGCTGAGACGACAGCGAAAGCTTTGGTAACTCATTGGATATCGAGATTTGGAGTCCCGAAGCGAATCACGTCTGATAGAGGTAGACAATTTGAATCCCTTGTTTTTGCTGAGCTAGTGCAAACAATTGGTGCGACACACTTGCGGACAACGTCATATCACCCGCAAGCAAATGGTTTGATAGAGAGGTGGCACAGAACGCTAAAGTCAGCCATATTATGTCACGATTCATCTAAATGGGTTTATCATCTTCCAACAATTCTTCTAGGCCTTCGAGTGGTATACAAGCCTGATATACAAGCATCTCCCGCAGAACTGGTTTACGGCACAACCTTGAAAGTTCCTGGTGATTTTTTCTTCAAAAGTAACAATACGGAAGCCACCAGCAATTTCGTCAAAGAATTTCGCAGCTCGATGTTAAGTTTAAAACCAGCGCAGACCGCACATCATTCTACAAAACCAACGTTTATTTCAAAAGATCTCAATACATCAACGCATGTTTTCGTCAGAAACGACTCAATTCGTCCCTCACTTACACATCCATATGACGGCCCGTATCAAGTCTTAAAACGCTTTCCTAAATATTTTACGATACTCCTGCGCAACCGGAAAACAAACATCAGCATAGACCGCCTAAAACCATGTTTTTTACCATCATCTGAATCAACCAGTCCAAATATAGCAACAAATACATCTTTACCTACATCATGTGATTTCAACCCAAGTCATTCTGATACTGCTGAAGATTCCATACATGTTCCCAATCCAACTTTTGAAGCATCATCCCAACATGATCTAAGCCCAACCGCAGAAACTTCGAGTTTACAGTCCAACAAATTACCTCAAGATCCCAAAACAACAACAAGAGGAAGACAAATAAATCTTCCAGTAAGGTTTAGATGACCTTCTACCAGCGAGGGGAGTGATGTGGCACCCTGTTAAAATAGGTTAATTATCAAATACCTACAGTAACCGGTAGAGACACCGTAATGGCACGCATATGCTTGCTTGCATCTTTAGATATCCGCCATTACAATTTTAACTTTCGTCTGGATGATTCGATAAAATGAAAGATTAACAAGTTTCGTGTAAATATTTGATTTCTATTTAGTTTAAGTTTGATTTAATACAGTTAATTAATAAAATATAAGAAATCAACACCGATCTTCTTTATAAGTCCATATATATATATATATATATATATATATATATATAATATAACATATATATATATGTATATATATATATATATATATATATATATATATGTATATATATATATATATATATATATATATATATATGTAATATATATATATATATATATATATATATATATATAATACATATATATATATATATATATATATATATATATACATATATATATATATATATATATATATATATATATATACATATACATATATATATGTATATATATTATGTTATATTATCTTTTATTTAATATACTGAATTTGAGTACATCAGTATGTATTTGTATTCAAGATAATAATAATGAAAAATATTTTCCAAAGTACATAATATAAAAATCAAAGCTAACTCAACAAACTTAAATTTTCATAATGTAAGTACATAATTTATATATACAGTGGTATCTAAGATAACATTCCCTTTTGTTTAATCGAAAAGAACATAGTCCTTTAAATGTCTAGGTTGACTTGTCTTCTGGGCCTTCTTGGTTGACATCGCATTATATCACCATATTGTTGGTCGCTATCATTAGAATGTTCAGAAATGGATTGCCTGTGAATAGTGGCTTCTATATTTTCTTGCGGTGTTTGTATTGTTTGGTTCTGTGGTAAACTATTTACTTCAACTGTTGCTAATATCACCATTTCCTGTTCTTTATCTTCATTATTTATTTCATTTTGTTTTCTTGTATGTATAGTATTTCGTTTGCATAATTTATTATTTGATCTTATTATACATGTTCTATTTGACAATTTCTCTTTTATATTTCCCTTTTGCCAAACATCATTAGGTGTTCGTTTGATATAAACTTTGTCACCATCATTCAAACTTTTCTGCTTTCTTGTTCCTTTGTCAAAATATTTTTTGTTTATGATGCGCTGTTCCCTAACACGCACAGGAAATTCGTTTACAATTTGTTGATCAATGTTGATATTGGGCACATCACAGTTTAACCATCTGCAAAATAATCTCTTTGATGGGCTTGAGCCAATTTTGTTTGGTGTATTTCTCCACATAAGAAGTGACTTGTAAAAATCTGTGTTAGACTCTAAAGATTTTTTTTAAAGTTGCTTTGCTATTTTCACAGCAGATTCTGTCTTCCCATTTGCCTGTTGATGATATGGACTTGATGTTTTATGTTCAAATTCCCATTCTGCAGAAAATTTGGCAAAATCAGCATTTACAAAATTTTTCCCATTGTCTGTAATAACTTTTAATGGAATACCATATCTACTAAAATTTTTCTGGCACATGCTGATTGTCGTTTTCGCAGACATGTTGTTTAATTCATCTATTTCGAAAAAATCTGAATAATGATCAATTGTTAATAAGAATCTTTTAATAGTATTTTTAAAATTAATTTCAAATACATCCATGGACACAATTTCAAAAGGTGACCTTGGTATTTCGGTTAATACAAGCGGTTCTTTTTGTTGATTTCTAGCATATTTGTTACATATTTCACACTGAAGTATTCTTTGCTTTATGTTATCTGAAATTCCTCTCCAATATACTGTCTCTCTTGCCAATTTTAAAGTATATTCAATTCCCAAATGGGGAATGTGTAAACGGTTAAGAATTTCATTTTTCATTTCATGTGGGATTAATATCCTATCCTATTTCCTTTGAAAATTAGTTTATTATTGTATACTAATTCATCGCGAATATTCCAGTATACTCTAATAGCTTCATTTACTTCAGATTTTTTTATTGGCCAACTCTCCTTTATATATTTTTCTAATATGTTCATATCTTTATCTGCGGCGGTAGCCTTTTGCAGCTTTGTTATTAACTTATTGCTTACCCTCTTATATTCCAAATCATGGCATGCATCTATTTCTTTCCCTATTTTATGTATCTCTATTAATTTTTCCACACCGTTGCTTTCAGTTGGGGCTCTTGATAGCGTATCAGCGATATACATTTCTGTACCTTTTTTATATTTTACACTAAAAGTGTACCTCTGAAGTGCTAAGATCATTGATTGTAATCTCTTTGGGGTATTCAATAAAGGTTTCTTAAAAATATTTATTAATGGAACGTGACCAGTTTCAATTAACACGTCTTTTTTTCCACAAATATATTGATCAAATCTCTTGCAAGCAAAAACAATTGCTAACATCTCTTTTTCAATTTGTGCATAGTTTCCTTGTGTTGATGTAAACGTTTTAGAAGCATAAATTACTGGATGACCATCTTGCATTAGTGAACATCCCATTGCGAACGATGATACGTCTGTTTGTATAATTACTTTTTTTTATATCAAAATATTGTAGCACTGGTGTTGTGGATATTAGCCTTTTCATATCTATAAATGCATTTTCTTGCTCAGTGCTCCATGTGAAAATAATCTTTGTGTGAGTTATCTTTCTAAGTGGCTCAGTTATTTCTGACATATTTGGTATGAACTTGCCTAAATATGTTATCATACCCAGAAAACGTAACGTGTCCTCTCTATTTGTTGGCTTTGGCATATTTACAATGGCACTTATCTTTTCAGGATCAGGCTTCATTCCCTTATCCGTTAAAATAAGTCCAAAAAACTTTAGACTAGTTTGTGCAATTTTTATCTTGTCACGATTTATCTTCAAATTTTCATTCTTAAGTCGCTGTAATAATTTTTGTAAGTTCTTGTTGTGGTCTTTTGTTGCTTCTTCAATGCCTTCGCCTTTTCCAAATATTAGAATATCATCTGCTATACACACTACTCCCTTTAAACCATAAATTACCTGATTCTGTTTCATTTGGAAAATTTCCATTGCGGGCTTTATTCCAAATGGCATGCGCTTAAACCGATACTTTCTGTATGGGTTCCAAAATGTTGTCATTTTACTACTTGGTTCATCTAATTCTAGCTGCCAGAACCCGTTTTTAGCATCAACCATACTAAAAACTCTTGCACCTGCTAATTCTGTAAGTATTTCTTCAATTGTTGGTAGCTGATATTTTACGTCTCTAAGAGCTTTATTTAATTCTCTTGGGTCAATGCATATTCTAATCTTATTATTTTTTTTCTTTACCAATACAATGTTGCTTACCCATTGTGTATGTTCAGATTCTTTTTTTATTACTCAAGCCGTCTCCATTTCCTCCAATGCTGTTTTTAAGTGTTCTCGTAGTGCTATTGGTATTCTTGGTGTGATTCACATTTTGGTATTATATTTGTGTCAATTTCTAAATGAACCTCTCCTTCCAGTTTACCTAGCCCCTCAAAACGTCTTTATAATTTTCTATTATACTATATGCATCTTCTTTTGCTGGATCTTGTGAAATCTCTTTACATATTTCAATTAGTTTAAGTTTTTGGAACGCTTCAGGCGATAAAAGTGGACAATGATCTGTTTTTAGTATGTAGACAACCATTTTAGTTTTACAACTTTTATGTTTTACTGTCAGATTAGTTGTTTCACTTGCAATTTCATTTGCATCAACTGTTTTAAGTTTTATATCAGCTTGTCTTATATATTGGTTCTGATCTAAAGTTTTTAGCGTCTTTAGTCCTATAACATTACATGGTGCTCCAGTGTCTAATTATGTTTTAATTATTTTTGATTCACCTTTCTGGTTAATTATAATTAAATTTTTAAATAGTCCTTTATAAAATCTTTCACTTGATATATTCAGTACATACCCAGATTCTTCACTATGCTCTTGCTGTTGCTGAGCAGGTGTGGACATTTCTTTTATTATTCTGGGGTTTTTATAATCATTCATCATGCATACTCCTGCGTAATGACCTCTCTTGTTACATTTATGGCAAAAATACCTTTCTGGCTGTGCAACTTTCTATATTGGAGTGGTAATCATTACCACAAAATTTACATTTATATTGTTTTTTTCTTTTTGTTGTTGTGTACTACGTGTTCTTTGTACTTTGTTAATTTCCATATTACTATCTAGCCCTCTAAGTTGTCTTTCAGAAATTTCTTTTGATCTACAAATTTCTATTGCTTTGTTTAGTGTTATGTCTTTATCTATCCATAATCTTTCTCTAATGTTATGATCTTTTATTGAACAAATGATTTTGTCAAGCAATAAATCATTATGCAATTCTCCACATTGTGCATTTCTTATCATACCTCGTAATCGATCAAAATAGTCATCATATGATTTGTCATCTTCTTGCTTTGCGATATTAAATATTGCTCTTACATACCTCTTGTTAACACATGGAATTAAATTTTTTTCTATAACCTTTAACAAATTGTCTGCAGTTCTTCTTTCTTCCTCACTAATTGTCATATTTTCATATCGTTTGAAAACGTCATTCCCAATTGCCGTGAGTAAAATTGCTTTCTTTCTGTCTTCACTGTGGGCTGATAGACCTGATGCTGTTACATATGTAAGCGCTAAGTTGGTATCGCAGAATTGAGGGACGAGGTAGAGAAGAAACATTCTAGTCAGCAGTCGTGTACAAACAAGCAGAGTGATCGGTCGTAAGGCGCGTGAATTGATATTTCTTTTTTAAACTTGCTATTATTATTAAATACTTATTTAAGTGAATTCTCCTTAGAAGAAAGAAATGCCTTTGGCAAAATAAATAGAGAACAATATATTTGGCTTTTAATCTTTTAGTTCAGAAGTGGAATAAAACCTACCGCAATAAACGAAAAATACTGAAGAGCATATACTAGTGCGCGTGTGTAAAGTTCTAGAGAGTTTCAACGAAAAAAAAAAGATAAAGGAAAAAAGCTAATTAATCTTCATTGTGAAACGTCATTATGAAGTTTGCGTGTGCGTAAATTTGATGAGTGCAAATAATCATCTCTCTGCTTGTTGAAACGTAACGAAAACGGCTCAATCGTGTGTGTGTAAAAAAACATAATACGAACGTTATGGAAACAAATATAATTTGGTAAACGAAAAGCAATTGTTTGCAAATGAAACCACTGAGAATGTGTTAAGAAAAAACGAAACGTAAATACAGAAAAATGTTAAATAAGGTCAGACGCAAATATTCTCTAATGTGAATTTGAGAAAACGAAACGAAAAGCAGAATAATATATGTATGTAAGTGTAAACGAAAGAACAGACGTTGAAACCAAGAAGAAAAATATAGAGACGTTAAAAAAAACAACTGAAAAAAACGTTGAAATCTAAAGCAGACGTATATGAAAAAAAGAGATCAAACGGGATCTTAACGAGAATAAAAAAAAAACGAAAATAGGATATACAGAAGTCACGTAGACAATAACGAATATACATAAAGGTTGTTAGAAAAAACAGAACGTACGCGTTATAAAGTGTAAAATTGTTAGAATAAACGTTATAGCTTCTAGAAAACAATAGAGTGCAACTAAAACAAACAAACGAAAATGCCTTTCATAGCATCACTTAAGGTGCCCGATTTAAAACTACTTTTAAGCGAGCGTGACTTACCTACGACCGGTCATAAAGCCGAACTGGTTCAACGGCTTAGCGAAGCGGTAGGTTCGGAAGAAATTGAAATGTCGGAGTCGCGGGTGGGTAACGGTACTCAAGCGCAAATTGATGATTTACGTGAGATGCTTGAGAATGTTATGGCACTTTTACAACAACAAATAAACACGAACGTAGAAACGTCTAACGCGTCACGACCAAATATCCGCGAACAACAAACAATGTCGCCATCGAATCAGAATGTCCGCCGAAACACTTACAGCGTAAAAGAGATTTCAGATACTCTTCCTGAATATGATCCTACGAAGGATTCTATTTTTAGTGTGGATCAATTCATCGATCGCGTTGAAAAGTCTAGGCGTGTGTACGAGTGGGACGAAGGGTGCTTGATGTTAGCAATTTACACTAAGTTAAAAGGTCCTGCGAAGTTGTGGCTTGATGCGTCAGCAGACTTGTACGTGAGTTGGGGGGAACTTGCAGCGGCGTTGAAGGACGAATTTGGAATTGTGCCTGACGAGGCTAAGTCATTTTAAAATGTCTAGCGCAACGCGAAAAGATGGTGAGCAAATTAATGAATATTGCTTCAGAATGACTGCTCTAGGTAGACGATATGGCTTGAGCGATTCAGCCATAATTAAGTATACTCGCGAGGGTTTGCGGCACCGTGATTTACAGGTAGCAATTGCGGCAGTGCGGTTCAAAACGATGAAAGAAATGCGTGAGACTTTGGAGGAATATTTTGCGAACGTGGCAACTTGCTCAACATACTCAAAACCAACAACAGCTCCTAGATTCATCCCTTCTAAACGTAACGACAACGTACACAAAGTTCCTGATAATTCAACCAAACCAAAGACTGAACGAAAACCAATAGTATGCTTCAACTGCTCCGAAACGGGCCATATATCGAGTGCGTGTCCAAGACCACAACGGCGTCCAAGACCACAACGGCGTCCAAGATGCCAAGATTGTCATCGTGTGCATCCTAAAGGTTCTCCAACGAATTGCGGTGAGTCGAACGTGAAAACTTCAAACAACGTCAAGAAACACTCTACAGATAAAAAGGTCACTATCAACGGCGTAGAAAGGTATGCGTTGATAGACACGGGTAGCGACTGTACGATGATAAAGAGATCGAAAGCGGCAGATCTAAACTATAAAAGAAAACCATGCAATGTGCGAATAAGTGGTGTTTGTGGCGGTACACGTGTGCTTAAAGAAATTATAAGCGTAAAGCTCACCGTAGACGATATAGAACTTTCTGCAGATATATATGTGGCTGACGATGATTTATTTTCATCAGATTTGATAATCGGCAACGATATATTTTTGAATAATAATATACGCCTTATCTGTAATAATAACCGACAATGTTTTGAAAATGTGAACGTCTTAAAAACTGAAATTAACGGGCAATTGAGAAATAAAATAATAGATATTAAACATGGCGATATTGAAGAAAAAACACGATCGGATTTGTATAAATTTATTGATAAATACAGTGATGTATTCAGTAAAGAAATAAATGAAATCGGATTAACAAACGCAATTGAAATGAGAATAACGCTAACGACTAATGAACCGATCGTAACAAAACCGTACCGACTACCTGAAATGAAAAAAGAACAAGTCCGTAATATTATTAATAACCTCTTGGAAAGTAATATAATTAAAAAGTCGACATCGGAATACGCAAGTCCTATCGTACTCGTGAAAAAGAAAAACGGTGGTGATCGTTTATGTGTTGATTATCGGCGGCTTAATCAGCACATGGTTAAAGAAATATTTCCAACGCCGAACATCGAGGAACGATTGCAAGAGGCAATGAAGTTCAAACATTTTACGGTTCTAGATCTAAATAGCGGGTACTACCAAATACCAATAGAAAAAAACAGCCAAAAGTTTACTGCATTTGTGACGCCTGATGGTATGTACGAATTCCTGCGCAATGCCGTTTGGGTTAAAGAATGCGCCGGCAGTTTTTCAGCGGTTGATGGCGTTGATTCGCGAAAAAACTCAAGAAGGTGACACAGTACATTATATGGACGACATCGTGATTGGTAGCAACGACATCGGCGAAATGTTCGAGAAATTGGAACGAGTCTTTAACGTCTTACGCGAACTCAACTTAACGATTAACGTAAAAAAGTGCGAATTTTTGAAGCAGAATGTCGAATTTCTAGGTCATCGGGTACATAATGGTGGTATTAGCCCTGGTTCATTGAAAACTAACGCAATATCGGAGTTTCCGACACCATCCAATGTGAGAGAGGTAAGACAATTTTTGGGTCTAAGCGGCTATTTTCGAAAATTTGTACCAGGTTACGCTCTGATCTCGGAGCCCTTACGAAGTTTACTCAAAAAAGATTCTCAGTTTCACTGGAACGATAAACAAAACGAGGCTTTCCGATTGTTGAAGTCAAGCCTTACCACGAGTCCTGTAATAGTAGGGTATCGAACCATTGCCGAACATCAGATTCACACTGATGCCAGTTCAATTGGGCTAGCAGGACCCGTAGCATTTTTCAGTAGATCGACCACTAAAGATGAACGCAATTATCATAGCTACAAACTAGAAGCCTTAGCGGTTGTCGAAACCCTCGAGCGTTTTAAATTCTATGTATACGGCAAATGTATGACTGTAACGCAATTAAAACAGCGATGCAGAAAAACGAATTAGTACCTAGAATAGCGAGATGGTGGTTAAAAATTCAAGATTTCGACATACAAATTGAGCATAGGTCCAGACAACGAATGCAGCACGTGGACGCTCTCAGCCGAGCCCCGTATGAACGAGCGATTGAAAACGACACAGCATCATTAAAAATTTCAAAAACTACCGTAAGCGAGGATGATTTTATATTTTCTATGCAGCTCCAAGACGATCAAGTACGAGAAACCGTCGAAAAGGTGAAATCTGGCAATAAAGAGGCGTGCAAAGACTATGCAATCAAAGACGGACGATTATTTCGCAAGGTCAACGATGCCTATCGTTGGGTAGTTCCGAAAGCTTTACGTTCACGTGTAATAAGGGATCAACATGACAACGCAGGTCACCTCGGAGTCGAGAAGACGATATCTGGCCTCCAAAAACATTTTTGGTTTCCACGAATGAGAAACTCGGTCAAATCTCACATCAAATCCTGTTTAGAATGCGCGTTTAATAAAACTCCTGGTGGAAAACGAGAAGGCGAGTACCACTACGACAAGATTGATCCTATACCCTTCCATACCGTACACATGGACCATTTGGGTCCATTCCCAAAATCAACAAAACGCAACGAACATATCCTCGTTATTGTGGATGCATTTACGAAATTTACCGCCATCAAAGCAGTAAAAAGTACAGCGAGTAAACACGTTGTCAGCGTACTCAACGAAGTGAGCGAATACTGTGGAATGCCAACGAGAGTTATTACCGACCGTGTAACAGCTTTCACGTCGCGTGAATTTGCAAAATATTGTCAAGATAACGATATAAAACATATTTTAAATGCAGTGCGTACGCCCCGTGCCAATGGTCATGCGGAGCGAACCAACCGTACAATACTGGGAATGCTTCTACCGTCAACTTCTGAGGATAAACGCTGGGACGACCAATTACGTAAGATACAATGGTCAATTAATTCTATGAAGAATAAAACAACCGGTAAAACACCGCAAGAGCTCTTATTCGGGTTTGAGCCTCGAGACATCCTCAGGAGCAAGCTTGTGTTGGCTTTACACAGCAACGAAGTAAGGAGTGGCGAAGAGTTACAAGCACTAAGAAAAGAAGTAGCAGAAAAGATCGATAGTCATCGAGAGGTAGCTAAACAACGTTATGATGACCAACATGCGTCACCCAAGAAATATAAAATAGGCGACTTAGTGTTGACCGAAAATGAACCGACAGCAGCTGGTATTTCCAGAAAGTTAGAACCACGTTTTAAGGGTCCATTTATCATCACTGCAGTGCTAGAAAAAGACCGCTACGTTATAGAAGATTTACCCGGTGCTAATCGGAAACAACGTCATTATAAGTCCATTCACGCATCCGACAAACTGAAGCCATGGTGCACTCCGCCAGACGAAATCGCCTGTGTTAGTGACGAAGACGATTACGATGAAGAACGTTCCGGCTCAATCGAGGTCGATTGTTTTGAGAGGATGGCCGACTGTAAGCGCTAAGCTGGTATCGCAGAATTGAGGGACGAGGTAGAGAAGAAACATTCTAGTCAGCAGTCGTGTACAAACAAGCAGAGTGATCGGTCGTAAAGCGCGTGAATTGATATTTCTTTTTTAAACTTGCTATTATTATTAAATACTTATTTAAGCGAATTCTCCTTAGAAGAAAGAAATGCCTTTGGCAAAATAAATAGAGAACAATATATTTGGCTTTTAATCTTTTACATATAGCTCCCACTGACTTTTAAAATGTTTAAAATTTTCTGATATATCGCCAAATTTTATGTCAATCGGTTGTGGTACGGGAATTTGTGGCGATGTTGCACTCTGTGTATCCTTTTCAATCCTCAGTTTTAATTGTTCAATTTGTTGCTTTAATTGTTGAATTTCAACCATTTTTCTCCGATAGAACATTCAAAAAATTAATCGTCTTGATATACAATTTATTCTTTTGTCTTTCTAATTAATTACACACATGACACCATGTTATATTATCTTTTATTTAATATACTGAATTTGAGTACATCAGTATGTATTTGTGTTCAAGATAATAATAATGAAAAATATTTTCCAAAGTACATAATATAAAAATCAAAGCTAACACAACAAACTTAAATATTCATAATCTAAGTACATAATTTATATATACAGTGGTATGTAATATAACATATTATATATATATATATATATATATTATATATATATTATATATATATATATATATATATATATATATTATATATATATATATATATATATATATATATTTTTTTTTTGTAGATATATATATATATATATATATATATATATAGATATATATATATATATATATATATATATATTATATATATATATATATATATATATATATATATATGTATATATATATATATATATATATATATATATCTATATATATATATATATATATATATATATATATATATATATATATATACATATATATATATATATATATATATATATATATATATACATACATATATATATATATATATATATATATATATATATCTATATATATATATATATATATATATATATATATATATATATGTATATACATATATATATATATATATATATATATATATATGGGGTAGCCGTAAGAGGACCATTTAAGTTACAGTTGAGCAACACACACAATTATGCACGCATGTTTATTGGTACGAATTGACAAACAAACAAAAGAAGAGAAACAGACAATTGAAAGTAAGAACGGATGCGCGAGTTAGTTGGTGAGTGACTATGAAATAAAGCGGTTGAACTGAGTTAAAGTGTATAGTTGAAAGGTTACAGAAATCGAACAAAGCAGAGGAAGAGAAATGAAACTTAAACCTAATTAAATCTAAGTGAATGCTTATTGCCTAAATATAACTAATTAAATCAAAGTGAATACTTACTGCCTAAATATAACTAATTACATCTAGGTGAATACTTATTGCCTAACTATAACTATTTAAATCTAAGTGAACACTTCTTCCCTAGAAATAACTAATTAAAGCTAAGCTGGATAAAACTTAAGTGACTAAAATTCAACTTAAGAGAATATACTTATTTTCTACCTAAAATATACCTAGCTAAACAAAGCAACGAAATAAACGAATTGAATTTTATAACCTTTATAAACCTAAAGGAAATTGTGACTTATTTTAAAGAGTCAAAGGAAATCACCATATATATATATATATATATATATATATATATATATATATATATGGGGTGTACATTACACCCCACGACTTATTATTTTTGCTTTATATTTTCTTTTCAATAGGTTTTGCTCCCAGTTTTTCTAATAGCTGAATATAAGAAACTATTTCATCATATGATGGATGCGTGTTTTTAAGAAGAGGAAGCACCTTAAATTTTTGCTGGGGTGTCTTTTGCACTCCGCGGCTATCCGCGTTACTAGAAATAAGCACTTTTCAATTCTATTCAGCACAAATTCAGTACAATTACGTAAAAAAAATTATTGTGTTGGAGAATATACCAGAATTGATGAAGTTTAGAGGCAAATGGAACTTTCGTCAATATATGCCAAATAAACCGGCAAAATATGGCATTAAATTTTTATTTGTTGGGTGGCAAAGCAATGTCTATATGCGTTTCATTGGCGCTTTATACCAAATCGTCAGTAGACTTTAACCACAGTTTTGATTTTGAGCCACACTTAGGAGTTCAGCCAGAAGGCCCATACAAAAGTAAATACACAGGCAAAAGCCGGTTATTGGCCTAAGAAAAACAAGAATGTATTTGGATATGGCTAATTCGTGATCATCAAGTGGTAAGGCAACAAATTTCATCCATATATATATATATATATATATATATATATATACACATACATATGTTTATATATATATATATATATATATATATATATATATGTTATATATATATATACATATGTTATATATATATATATATATATATATATATATATATATATATATATATATATGGTGATTTCCTTTGACTCTTTAAAATAAGCCACAATTTCCTTTAAGTTTATAAAGGTTATAAAATTCAATTCGTTTATTCCGTTGCTTTGTTTAGCTAGGTATATTTTAGGTAGAAAATAAGTATATTCTCTTACGTTTAATTTTAGTCACTTAAGTTCTATCCAGCTTAGCTTTAATTAGTTATTTCTAGGGAATAAGTGTTCACTTAGATTTAAATATTTATAGTTAGGCAGTAAGTATTCACCTAGATTTAATTAGTTATATTTAGGCAGTAAGTATTCACTTAGATTTAATTAGTTATATTTAGGCAATAAGTATTCACTTAGATTTAATTAGTTATATTTAGGCAATAAGTATTCACTTAGATTTAATTATTTTTAAGTTTCATTTCTCTTCCTCTGCTTTGTTCGATTTCTATCACCTTTCAACTATACACTTTAACTCAGTTCAACCGCTTTATTTCATAGTCACTCACCAACTAACTCGCGCATCCGTTCTTACTTTCAATTGTCTGTTTCTGTTCTTTTGTTTGTTTGTCAATTCGTACCAATACACTTACGTGCATAATTGTGTGTGTCGCTCAACTGTAGCTTAACCCCTCTACGTCTAAATGGTCCTCTTACGGCCACCCCACAATCGGCCGTCCTGACTTCACATTCGCCCTCGAATGATCTTCCCATGGTTTCACAGAGTCTGCTACAGTCGTAGTGTTTTTTGGTCCTTCAAGGTTCCCAACCCGTTCGACTTCATACCGGCCATGATTCAATTTCTTTGTGATTCGATACGGACCAAGGAATTTCGGTCTCAGCTTCATACCGGTTCCGAATTGGGTACGCTTAATGGCGACCAGCTCGTTAACGTTGTACTCGGTTTCTGGGATTCTTTCGCGGTTGTATTCCTTACGATTTTCTTGCTGTATCTTTAATATGTTCTCTCTAGCTTCTTGTCTTGTATTGTCGCGCTCGGTATCTAAGGTTTCCATTGATAAGTCATTTAGTAATTCCCGAATATCTGTATCGTCGCTAGATATGAGATCTAGTCCCGTTAATAATTTGAGAGGTGTGACTTTGGTGCTTCTAGGTGGAGTGCTGTTTAGAACCTGTTGGACTCGACCCACGTGTTTATACCAGTGATCTGGATTCTCTACGCACAATTTCGCACATACTGATTATGGTGCTATTCATCCTTTCCACTTACCCATTTCCTCTTGGTACGCCCGTTGCTATCAGAAGGTGTTGTATGCCTTGTGACTTGCAGTATTCTTCGAATTGACTTGATGTGAATGCGCTACCTCTATCCGTTATGATTCTTCTAGGGTTTCCAAAAATGATTGCCTGTTTCGTCAATCGATCCCCAATTTCGTTTGAGCCGGTACTCTTAGTGGGGTACAGCCAAACAAACTTGGAAAAAGCATCGACGACAACCAGTATGTAGCTTCCGAAACTAGACATTCCACGCAGCTCTTAACTACCCGTTCAACTTTGTCAGAAATGTTGGGGATATAGTACGATTTCCTGCGTCTTGCGTACAGCAAAATGTCCTTGCCTGTGTGCCATCTGAATGATCTCTTTTTCAATCGAAATCGGTACTACTATTAGTTCATTGTTAGGATCCTTGTGCAAAATGTCAAATTTTATGAAGTAGTCTTCATACGTGTCTTTTTTAATATTTCCCGTACCGCTTTGATGCAATCATCCTGCATTTGTGCTTGTTTTAAGCGATGACTTAAGGAATTTTCAATCATTAGGCATGTTAAGCGGCTTAACGCATCCGCGTGCTTCATTCTTGAACCTGGTCTGTGCTCTTTTTGGTAATTAAACTCTTGTAAGAATAAAGCCCATCTAGAAACTCTGACGGGCACGTCCTGCTTTCGCATTGTTAATGCAAATGCGTTGCAGTCAGTGACGATTTTTAGCGGCATTCCCAATACAAATATTCTCCATTTTTTAAGTGCTTCGATTACGGCCAATACTTCCAGCTCATAGGAGTGGTATTTCTGCTCTGTTGTTGTGGTTTTCCTGCTCATGTATTCCACGGGATGGAATTGCCTGTCTTCATCTTTCTGTAGTAGCACTGCACCATATCCATATAGACTTGCATCTGTGTGAATTTCCGTGACTGAATTCGGGTCAAATATTTTTAGAACTGGTTGCTTTATCATTGAATTTGTTAACTGCTTGAACGCTAATACCTCTTCATCACCTAGCTTGAATTTTGCGTCTTTTCTCAACAAATTTGACAGTGGTCTAGCCATCAATGCGTAACCTGGAATAAATCGGCGTAAAAATGAGGTAAGCCCCAGAAATCTTTGCAATGCCTTTACGTTTTTAGGTAACGGAAAATTTATCACAGCTCTTGTTTTCTCAGGTGACGGGGATATTGTCGAGTTCTCAAAAACGTAGCCTAAAAAGTCTATTTTTTTTGTAGAAATTGATATTTCTGCCATTTTATGTTAAGTCCGTTTGCCGCATTCATTTTCATCCTTGGATGGAATAACAATATCGTCCATATAGACAACCAACATTCCATCATTTATCAACTCACGAAAAACCGAAACAATGTATCTGCAGAATATCCCGAAGGGTACAAACTTGAATTCATATTGTCCGTTATTGGTTACGAAAGCTGTGAATTTTTGCGAATCTGGTTCAATTGGGACGTGAAAAAATCCGTTTCGTAGGTCTAAGGTCGTGAAAACCTTCGCTCCTTTTAATCTATTGACGACATCGTCCATTACCGCCATTGGGAAGTTGTCGCGTATAATTTTCTCGTTTAGTTTTCGATAGTCACAGCATAGACGTTTGGTTCCATCTTTTTTCTGCACTAACACTACTGGCGCTGAATATTCTGAATAGCTATATTTAATGATGACATCCTCTAATCATTCTTTGACTTGGTTGTCGATTGATCGCTGATCAGGATATGGTACTCGTCGGGGTCTGTGTGCCACTGGGATATCATCCTTAAGTATAATTCTCATCTTCACGGGGTACGAATTCGGTTTTATCGGCTTGTATGTTTTTACTCTGCGGCTGATCTTCTCTTGCATTTACTTGTTAAGGTGTTCTAGCTTTATTTCGTCCTCTTTGAAATTTCAATTTGCTGCTGAATGAATTATGTCAGTAAACGCACTATTTAGCTCAGCGATTGGATTGATGTCCATCGTTGGCTTGTCCTCGCATACTGATATATTGACGATATTCTCCTTCTTCAACTCTACTAATGACCATTCTTGTATTTTCTGACGAAATTTTGCGCCCTCGGAATCTATTATTAGATCTACGTGACTCAATACATCGTTACCTATTACGGCCGAATACAATATGTCATTTTTCCTAGCCACGTGTATATTTATTGTTACTTCCGCAGTGTTTAATTTTATGCGTGTTGTAAAAATCCCTAACGTCGTTATGCTTTTACCGCCTATGCCCGTCAATATCGCTTAGCATCATCAGCGTGTCATATCGGATAACGCTTATGTCGCTTCCGGTATCGACTATTGCAGAAATTTTTTTCTCCATTTATTTCTATATCAGCAAAAATTCTTCTCGACGTAGACGCGATATCATCAGCTAATGTGTGGACATTATTCCATTTCTGCTATTTCCTACTCTATTGATATTTCCATCTCTGCTACTGTTTCCAGCTCTGCTGTTATATCTATCTCTGCTATTATTTCTATCTCTGCTGCTATTTCCAGCCCTGTTATTTGCGTCATCACGTCTTCCATTGCTTTCGGCGCTAACGCAGTTAAACGATTTATGCCCAAATTGTTCTCATTTGAAACATTTCACTTCTGGCTTTTTACACGCATTTGCCAAATGTCCTCTATCTCCACATTTGAAGAATCGTTGATCATTCTTTGTATTTAAAGCTTGTTTTGACTCGAAAACGAACCCCTTCGAGTTTGATGACTCTCCGGCTGCCCTAATTTTCTCGTACGTCTTCAGCTTTTTCTTAAGATCTTCTATGTTTTGGGTCTGGTATAGAATTGACTTGTTGATATTTGAGTCTCTAATGCCCTGAATGAAATAATCAATAAGGCTTTCATCGTCGATATTGATTGGTTTAGCAATTTCCTGAAGATTGTATAAGTATTCGCGGTATGTCTTTTCCTTCTGCTAAATTTTATGAACTTCCAAAGATGACAACTTTACACTAAATTCTTCCACTAGTGAACTTTTTAATTTTGGCCAATTTGTTATGCCAGATTGGCTTCTGACATAAATTTGTGTCCCTTCAGCAGTTGTTTAGCGTAAATGAATTTTCGCAAATCATTCCAACCGACCGTGCTTGCGACATCTTCAAATTCCTGCATCCAATGGCCAACTTCAGGCAGTCCATCAGTGGAAAAAGCTGACACCGAATCCTGTATATCCCGTAGTGTGAATATACTACCGTGCCCTACTGCTCCACGTTTAGCCGCAGCGACAGTGTCCTCGTATTCTGAGTCTGTTTCTACTTCCCTATTTAGCCCTAAATTCTGTATGAGCCTGTCCTGTAACTCTACCTTGTTGCCGGTTTTAGGTAATTCTGCTTCGCCCAATTTAATCTTTAACTCCTCTACGGTCATCCCTAAAATGTCTTCAATGGCTGTCATGTTTGTCGGCGTTTCAAAATTTATTACAAATTTAAAAAAAATAAATAAATCTAGATTCAAATAATGCATTCGCTTGTGATATCCAAATATAATAAAAATTTTAATGAATTTTGTAATATACCATTGAATGAAACAATTCGAAAATACAAAGAATTTTGTTTGTTTTGTTTTCCCACTATTTTGTAATTCCGATTTCCTTGAAAGGAAAATTTTGCTCATTTCTCTCTTCTAAATTCTGAGTTTCTCCAAAAGAGTAAAAATTATTTAATCTTCTGCTTTTGATCTTCAAAACTTATTCAAATTCTATATGTGGGTCTAAAATTCATAATTTATTCTTCAATTGATAAAGAACAACAAAGCAATTTTGACGAATTGTTTCCTTCAATGATCTGTTATCTTCTATAGTACTTGTAAATACACCATCTATGTATATGTTTTACAATTCGTTAACACTCACTTCAATATCTTCTACCAGGAAAATATTTTCTCTTCTACTAATCATCATCAAGTTCTAAATATCATCTACATACATAACAAATCTCACATCAAACATAATCATAAATTCTTCAAGAGAAAATATTTCCTTCCTTCATCTATATGTTTAGCTTAATGGCATACTTTTATTTTAGTTCACATTTAGTTTTTTCGTATATTTTTCATCTAACAGTGTTTCCATATATTTCTCGAATATTCTTCAGAAAAAAAAATTTTTTTGAAAAACGTTTATTCCACCAATTAGCTTTATTCACATTGAAATTCAATTTTTAACCTGTTTATTTCAAATTACACCTTTTAGTATATCAAATCAAATGTTAATTTTAATTTAAGGGCAAAATCCCACTATATTTTACGAAACTTTAAAATTATTTGAAATTACTTATATGGCAACACTGTTTTGTACATACTTATTCAATATGTGAAAATAATACATAAATTGTATACTTATCTAACGACATGTTTTTGTATTGGTGTTTGTCATCTTTTGCTGCCATCCATCAATGATGATTACTGCTGCCTGCCCTTCTGTTGTTGCCTGTCTCTGATTTTTTCTTCGCTGTCTCTGCTGCTTCGGAGCAGAGCGATTATTTCTTCTCTTTGAGTAGTCACTTTGTGTTTTGTTGTATTATTTTTGCACACATTTCTTCCAAGAATTTTTGGTTTGTGTTGTGTTTTTACTTGCCAGTTTCTTTTCTTTAATTTCAATTTGTTGTTTGTGTTTGTGTTTTTACCATTAAATTCGTTGCGTTTTACTGTCCATAAATTTTTGTTGTAAATTATTTTTGACTGTTTTCCTCTGTTATGTTTTCTTTTAATTCTTTTCGAACAGTTTTGGTTTCAGTTTTTTGGTTCACTTTGTATTTATGTAGGTATATCTTTGATAGGTTACACAGTTTTATTCCATTTTTTCTTTGTATCACGCCACTGTGCATAGTTATTCTGAGTTAACGTTTTCGTCTTTTCTTTTGAGGAAAAAAAAATAACGGAATCTTTCCAAATTTTTGTACAATTTCACTTCTTATTTTTATGTTCATGGACACTTTGTGCACTAATGTATTAATTGATCTTGTATTAGTTTTCTATATTATTTTCCTTTTCAAACATACAAAATTAAATTTTTCATTATGAAAGTGCACTTTTATCAACCTCAAGAATTGTTTATGCTAGTTTGATCCCGGTTGAGCCCCCTTATTTGTGGTGATTTCCTTTGACTCTTTAAAATAAGTCACAATTTCCTTTAGGTTTATAAAGGTTATAAAATTCAATTCGTTTATTTCGTTGCTTTGTTTAGCTAGGTATATTTTAGGTAGAAAATAAGTATATTCTCTTAAGTTTAATTTTAGTCAATTAAGTTTTATCCAGCTTAGCTTTAATTAGTTATTTCTAGGGAATAAGTGTTCACTTAGATATAAATAGTTATAGTTAGGCAATAAGTATTCACCTAGATTTAATTAGTTATATTTAGGCAGTAAGTATTCACTTAGATTTAATTAGTTATATTTAGGCAATAAGTATTCACTTAGATTTAATTAGGTTTAAGTTTTATTTCTCTTCCTCTGCTTTGTTCGATTTCTATCACCTTTCAACTATACACTTTAACTCAGTTCAACCGCTTTATTTCATAGTCACGCACCAACTAACTCGCGCATCCGTTCTAACTTTCAATTGACTGTTTCTCTTCTTTTGTTTGTTTGTCAATTCGTACCAATATACTTGCGTGCATAATTGTGTGTGTTGCTCAACTGTAACTTAAATGGTCCTCTTACGGCTACCCCATATATATATATATATATATATATATATATATATATATATGTACATATATATATATATATATATATATATATATATATAGATATATATATATATATATATATATATATATATATATAGATATATATATATATATATATATATATATATATATATATGTATATATATATATATATATGTATATATATGTATATATATATATATATATATGTATATATATATATGTATATATATATATATATATATATATATATATATATATATACATAGATATAGATATATATATATATATATATATATATATAATATATATTATATATATATATATATATATATATATATAATATATATTATATATATATATATATATATATATATATATATAATATATATTATATATATATATATATATATATACAGTCTGTCAATAATGAGTTTGCACAAACACAGTTTCGTTAAAATTATTAGTAATTCCATGATATTTTTATTCAAAAAATACATTTATTTACATATATCTTAAACTTATAGGTATTTAGAGAGATCGTATAAAAAAAATTTGTAATCAATCCTAACAAAAAAAATATTTAACAAAAAAAAAAATTACTTCATATCACATTGTCAATTAACTCTTTGCACAAAAATTTCATTGTCTATTTGGTTTCAGTAGAAAATTTTAAAATTTAGTTTTTTGAAAGTTTAATATTTGGTATGAAACCTTTAGCATCTACCACACACTGTAAACGGGTTTTCATTGAACCTACTAGCTTCTTGAGGTCATAGTTGGTTGGTATTTTTTGCCACTCTTCCGATATTGCTGTTTTCAGCGATGTCATATTTTTTGGTTGGCGTTTAGCGACTCTTTTTTTCAAAAACACCCATAGACTCTCTATTGGATTGAGATCGGGACTTTGAGCGGGTGTATCGATGACGTGCCCACAGTTGTATAACAGCCACATCCGCACCATATGCGACTTGTGTTTTGGATCATTATCTTGGTAAAATTTAAAATTTGGCCTGTTGTCCGTAATAAATCCAAATTTCTGCGCACTGCTAACCAAATGGGTCCGCAAAATGTTTAAATATTGATGTGCGTCCATTGTTGAGTCTATGAAAGCAAGGTCACCCACTCCTTGACTTGAGATGCAGCCCCAAATCATAACAGACATTTTTCCAAATTTTACGGTTGGTATGATATTTTGTGGATTTAGAGATGTTAAAGGCTTGCGCCACACCCTAGGTGGTCCATCGTTGTAGTATAGCATCATCTTCGTCTCATCACAAAATATTACATTGTCCCAATACTCATTCGGCTGTGACACGTTATTAATAGCGAACGAAAACCGCTTTTCTACATTTGCTGCTGACAGGAGTGGTTTTTTTCTTGCTGCTCTCGAGGAGTACTTATTTTTAATTATAGTCTGACGCACTGTCTCATGGCAGACAGTAATGCCAAGCTCTTCCTCTAGCTCTGCCGCCAGTGCTCTAGTAGAAACTTTTGGGTTTTGAGCCAGTTTTCTTATAATAAAGCGCTCGGCACGTTTGCTAATCTTATTTTTTCGCCCACCTCCTTGCTTTAATTCTAGTCTATTCTCTTTTTCAGCTCGATTTATGACGTTGTAAATTGTTCTCCGTGATACTGCAAACATTTCCGATAACTCATCTGCACTTCTTCCTAGTTGGCGATTATAATAAATCAACTGAATATTATTGTACGATAATCTTTTTCCAGGCATTTTTGAATCTTTTACTATAATAAATTTACGACGTGTGCAATGCAAAAGTTCATCACAAATTGACCTAAAAATCAATTGTCATGAACAATGTACGTAAATTATAACGGGAAATCACCGTTTTGTAGAAAAGAGGTTAAAAATTGCACGCTGAGCAAAGAGTTCTTTAACATAAAGAGAAAGAGTGCAAAGAGTTTATTGACACAGGGAAATTAAGTAAAAAAATTTTTTTTGTGTGTTTCTTTTTTGTTTACAACGTATTAACATTTTTTGCGACGCCATTCCTATAAATAACCATCAATTTATGATAAAATACATACAAAATTTTTTTGTTGAATGAAAATGCTATTAAATTACAAATAATCTTTTATTAAATCGTGATAATTTGCAATGTGCAAACTCATTATTGACAGACTGTATATATGAATGTATTATATATATATACATATATACATATATATATATACATATATATATATATCTAAAAAAAAAAAAAAATATGTATATATATATATATATATATATATATATATATAATATATATATATATATATATATATATATATATATATAATATATATATATATATATATATATATATATATATATAATATATATTTATATATATATATATATATATATATTTATATATATATATATATATATATATATATATATATAATATATATATATATATATATATATATATATATATATATATATATATATATATATATATATATATATATATATATATTAAATAAAAGAGAATATAACATGGTGTCAGGTGTGTAATTAATTAGAAAGACAAAAGAATAAAATGTAGATCCAGACGATTAATTTTTTTAATGTTCTATCGGAGAAAAATTGTTGAAATTCAACAATTAAAGCAACAAATTGAACAGTTAAAACTGAGGATTGAAAAGGATACACAGAGTGCAACATCGCCACAAATTCCCGTACCACAACCGATTGACATAAAATTTGGCGATATATCAGAAAATTTTAAACTTTTTAAAACTCAGTGGGAGCTATATGTAACAGCATCAGGTCTATCGGCCCACAGTGAAGACAAAAAGAAAGCAATTTTACTCACGGCAATTGGGAATGACGTTTTCAAACGATATGAAAATATGTCAATTAGTGAGGAAGAAAGAAGAACTGCAGACAATTTGTTAAAGGTTATAGAAAAAAATTTAATTCCATGTGTTAACAAGAGGTATGTATTGGCCTAAGAAAAACAAGAATGTATTTGGATAAGGCTAATTCGTGATCATCAAGTGGTAAGGCAACAATTTTCATCCATATATATATATATATATATATATATATATATATATATACATATATAAATAAATATATATATATATATATATATATATAAACATATGTATATGTATATATATATATATATATATATATATATAAACATATGTATATATATATATATATATATATATATATATATATATATAATCATATGTATATATATATATATATATATAAACATATGTATATATATATATATATATATATATATATATATATGTATGTATACATATATATATATATGTATACATACATATATATATATATATATATATGTATACATACATATATATATTTATGTATGTATACATATATATATATATATATATATATATATATGTATACATATATATATATATATGTATACATATATATATATATATATATATATATATATATACATATATATATATATATATATATATATATATATATATATACATATATATATATATATATATATATATATATATATATATATACATATATATATATATATATATATATATATATATATATATATATATATATACATATGTATACTTATAATATGAAATTTATTTGTTGGGTGGTTAAGCAATGTCTATCTTTACCAAATCGTCAATAGACTTCAACCACAGTTTTGCAAAGTTTCAAACTTCTGAACTTATTAAAAGACTTCCCAAAACCATCTGAGAATTATGTTAAATAAATTAACTATAAAATTCACAAACAATTTCAAAAAATCACATTATAATAAGTGTAGCAGGCTGTGAAATAAAGACTTGCACAGTTATAACTTAACATACAAGTTTCCGTGAGACTACTGCTGTTGGTGCGTATTGATAAGTATTTTTGTGTTTGTGGTATGAGTAGATATTGTTATTCTCTTTTTTGGGTTGGATGTGAGTAAGTAAATTGAGAATGAGTATATTATATTTGCTATACTATGTTTTCTTGCAAACAAATATAACAGATAATTTAGGTTTTACAATAAGTACTTATGGTACGAGAATGATAGAAAACGGATTACAACATCAAGCCCTTTCTTTATTTTTCTGCGCGCGAGTTAAATGTAAGTATTCCTTTAGGAATAAAAAAACAAACTTAAGTTTTGTTTTTTTTTAACTTTTATTGATAATGGTTCGATTAATACTCTTTTAAAATTACTTTGTTCAATCTATTTATACTTAATCAGAAATGCTTATAACTATAAAATAATAAGTGCTTATTCTTACGGAAGTATCAACAACGTTCTTTCGTAATTTGAGTATCAATTGCAAAACCTTTATGCAAAGTGAAGTGGTTGTATATTTATTTAGCACAACTTAGCGTCAGCTAAAGTTGGGCTATTGAACTTTTGTTATTTGTTCCAATTAATATTAAATTTTGTTGGAGTCGGCGTTGAGTCGGACGTAACTCCTCCCTCCTTTGTGTTAAAATTCTCCTGAATTTTTTGTTTTAAAGAATTTTGTTTTATTACTATGTGTACGCAAAACATTGTTGATACTACAATTATTACAACTATTATTATAAATATGATTCCAATGGAGTTTTTGCTAAATGTTTTATGGTATTTTAGTTCTTCTATTTCTTTTACATTTTCCATTTCGCTTAAAACTATTTCATCAAATGTTGGTTCGATTGTGTCGAATTGAATTTGATTGCTAGAAGGTATGATGAAATTATCTCTATATATTTTTTTTTAATTTGAAAATGTTTCATTGTCAATATTTAATTTACAATCATGAAAGGCAAATAAACTGTTTCCTTTAATTGAAAATTTTCTTTCATCGCAATTGCTAGTAACATAGCTATTGTTCGAATTTTTTAATAGTATTAATCCAGATTCTATTTCAGTTATTTCTTGTTTGTATGCTCTTACTTTTTTACATTTATTACTAAAAATACATAAATTGGATTTCTTGATATCTTTAAGATTAGGATTTTGCTTGTAATTATAGGCTGTTCCGTTATAGTATATGATTTCTTGTGGGGTAAAGTTTAATTGTGTGAATTTGGTGTCTGCAATTGGTGTTATCAGAGATCTTTTAACTGTGACTGTGTCTCTTGGAAATTTTATGACAAATATGATATGGTCGTCTTTATATTTTGCTGCTCCTAACTGTATATATTGTAATTCAGAAAAGTCAATTTTGATGTCGTTAATTTCTTTGTCGGTCAAAATATTACTGGTCATTACATTGAGTTTGGCTGATGCTATGTTGTTTTGAATATGCTCCAAGTTATCTGATAAAATTCTTAATTTAAGTAGGATTTCCACGTAATTTATTTGCTCCATCATTTGGTCATCGTTTTTTCTTATCGAATTTAGTCTTGTAAATAGAGTTTTTCTGTCAGCATCAATCGTTAATTTCAATTTGTTAATAGTTCTGTTGAAATGATCGTTTATATGTATGTTTCTGTTAATATTTTCGATTGCTTTATGGTTGTTTTCGTCTATTATCTTAAGGTGTTCTTCAATTTCTACTCTGTCATCGTCATTCATCGTTCCGGCTATCCATTTCAATCCTGAACCTATCACATTAATTAGACCTCGTTTTTGTCTGTTAGGAAGTAAGGTTTGTGCTTTTAATTTAATTTTTTCTACTTCATGTTCGAGCAATATTTTGTTATTTGTCGATTGCAACTGCTGTATTTCTTTTGCTAAATAGTTAATAACGTTTCTTATATTTTGAATATCAATTATGTGGATAATTTTGTTGTAGTTTATAATTAGTTTAACGTCGTCTAATTTAATTTCTGCAAATCCATTGTTAATGGGTTGAATCGTCAGGGATGCTATCGTCATTGGTATTAGTGTCAGAAGCGTAACGAGTAATATCCAGTTGGTATTGAAATTTCTTAAAGCTAGTTCTTGGTGATAAAGGTGGTGATAAGTTTCTCTGATACCAAAATTGTTGATGAGCTCCTTTTTTATTGCTGCCCACGTTGGATTATTTCCTAGAGTCCGGATGATATTTAGTGCTTCTCCCAGTATTTTGTTCACAATACATCTTTGGAAGACATAATCTTCCAGGTTGGTGTTTTCAAAAATTGGCAGGAAAAGTTCTACTTCCCTAATGAACGATGATAAGTCATAGTCCTTTGTTCCTCTATATTCCCTTATTCTGGATGCCTCTTTTAAAACATCGGTTATTGGGATTGGGGATGATTCAGTTGAGTTTGAAGATGACGAGCTTGTTGCCATTGTAGAAATATATTTCTTCTTGTGTAATATTGTTCACTGTTCAATTACTGTTCAATTTATTATTGTTAAATTTTTGTTTTAAAATTTGACTGTTCATTTATAGTTTTAGATTTTATTTAATAGTATTGTTCACTGTTCATTTATAAAAAATTTTGAGTTTTTATTTCTTTGTTTAGATTCTTCTGAATCTATTAAAGTTTTATTTGATTATTTAAATTCTTATGAATTTATAATATTTCACAATTGCACTTTATCTTGTCCTTCTTAAATTAAAGTTTTATTTGTTTATTTAAATTCTTATGAATTTATAATATTTCACAATTGCACTTTATCTTGTCCTTCGGGACTAGATCCTACCGACTGCGCCAGTTAAATGTAAGTATTCCTTTAGGAATAAAAAAAACAAACTTAAGTTTTGTTTTTTTTTTAAACTTTTATTGATAATGGTTCGATTAATACTCTTTTAAAATTACTTTGTTCAATCTATTTATACTTAATCAGAAATGCTTATAACTATAAAATAATAAGTGCTTATTCTTACGGAAGTATCAACAACTTTCTTTCGTAATTTGAGTATCAATTGCAAAACCTTTATGCAAAGTGAAGTGGTTGTATATTTATTTAGCACAACTTAGCGTCAGCTAAAGTTGGGCTATTGAACTTTTGTTATTTGTTCCAATTAATATTAAATTTTGTTGGAGTCGGCTTTGAGTCTGACGTAACTCGCGTAGCTGAAGTGATGTCACGACTCTCAAGACATGTGTAGGCATAACAATGAAACATATTATTATTTTCTTAGAAAAAATTCTCAATTTTCTTCAGTTTATTTTTTCCAATAAATAATTGGGAAAATCCAAAAATGTTTTATTGAGGGTATATTCAGAAATCGATTTACCTATATTATATTTTATTACAGGTAGTTTTCAAAAGGGAAAACCAATTTAAAACCATGGGAGTGTTACAATTATTTTCTATATATTTAACTTTTTCAGGAAAAAAAAGAGTTGCTTAAATTTATTTTTCCAGGAATTAGCAAAATGGCAAAATCGTTTGATTGTAAACATGAAGTGCTGGTAATTTCCAATATATATGATTACAATAACGAAAACGTCCTACCTTGGATATTTTTTCAGGTAGTTTTATAAAGATTTTTTAACAATAAAAAACTTTGAAATGCTACAATATTACTTTCTATATTTTTAAAGGGTAAAGGTTAACTATGGAAGTAATTGTTAGGTCACACAAATCTACTTCTAAAACATAATATGGGTAAAACCAAATAAGATTAATTAAGTCATTCTGTTATAATTCATAATATAAATTCGCATATTAATTTATTTTATAAAACATTACAATATATTTTAAATATCTTGCACAAACGATTTTTTAAGATATTTTGTTTACAAAGATAAGAAAACCCTTTAAAAACGTTTACTTTATATTATGTGTGCGTTAAACACCCAAAATACGCTAAACATTGGCAAAATTATTCAAGCAACTACTCATCAGCCAAAACATTGCCGCGCAAGAAATTCTTTTCCTACCATTATTATAAAAAAAATGTACCAAAAACGCTTTTTTGCTTATCAGAAATTTAAATTAAGAAATTAATTTCGTTGTTAACAAGAACACTGATCCAATTAGACACAATAAGTGAATGTTAACAATATTAATCATACAAGATAAGAACACAGGTCTAAAAATGATTTATTGAAAATGTCCCGATATACCATGTTTCTTTAAAAATGAATATAGTCATATTTTAATAAGTTTTATTAATTTTAATAATATAATTTTTTTTTTAACAAAAACAATTCTGTCCTATGAACTTATGCTATAAACTAAAAATACAAAATCCAATTCTAGAACATAACTTAAAATTCATAAACATAACAAAAATAAAAACAATTCTTATCAAAATAAATAAAATAAATAAGTTTTTTCAAAATATTTTTGCATGGTGTAAAAAATTAAATACTGGTAGTTAAATACATATATATTTATGTAAAATATACCAATTAAGTTTTTATACAACAAAAAATTTAAAATCAATCTTTAGAATTTATATTAACAAATAATATTTCATTAAAATATTTTCTGTCAGTGCCCTGCTTTGATCGTTTATTGTTATTAGCGTTCGAGCAATGGAAAATACTCTTTCTGAAGGGGCGCTGGATGCTGGTATAGCGAAAACTCTACAGCTTAGTTTATATAATAATGGAAACTCATGTTTTCTATCATTTCACCACTTCAATAAATTAAAATCATTTTGCAGAAGCACATTAGTGTTTTTATATTTCATTTTCAATTATGGATTGGCTAGAACTGGCTTCCTCGATTGGTAGAACATATTTTTCAAACAATGAATATAATCTAGATGAGTTTGTTTGTGGTGGTGGATTAGCAATATTTATATAATTCAAATACGGATTTAGCAAAGATTTTGTTTTATTTATTATTTCTGTTTGTTCGTCTAAACTAAATTGAGTAAGCTGATTAGCTGGCGGAAATAAAAATATTGCTAATTTGTGATAAATTGTGATTTTGCTTTCTACCAAGGAAATTAAAGTATCATGCATTTCGTTTTTAAATTGTGTGATAAAACTAGGTTCATCACTATTGCTGATATTACATATTCTTTTTAAGTTTTGTATATGTGGATGGACTAAATGAATAGTTACATAGGAGCTGCCTTCCAGTTCTTTTGAAGCATCCATGAGTGGCTTTAAAATAGCTATTAAATGGTCTAATAAATATTCTTTTCTCTGTAAAATTTTTTTCTTTTAATACATTTTGAATGTCAACAAAATTGATTTTATTGATAATAATGTAAAAAAAACTGTATTCCATCTCGTGGGTGTGAAGCTTTTCAATGACGTGTTTAAGTCACAATTTAAACCTGATTTCTTAAAGAATTTTACCAGTTTTGATGATGTTGCTACGATTTCTTCAATTTTCGGTAACTGTTTAATACATTTTTCTATTGTGTTGTGAAGCAGGTGATTTATACAGTTAATATTTTTGTATTCTTTTAAGGCGGCTTTAATATTACTTCCTCTGTCTGTAACCACAACTGTTGGATCATTTAGGGAACAATCGAACTCGCTGGGTAGTCTCCAATTTTTGTTTTATATTGATGGCTTTTTTTAAACAAATTAAAATATAAAAAATTATAATCACAAAGATTTTTTAGGCTAGTAAACAAAATGTGCGACATTAAAGTGATAAGAAATTTATTTAAATCTATAATTTTAGCAAAATTTTTGCTTGACTTGCAAACTACACCATACCAATTGTATAACATTTTCTAATATAACTTACACTTTTCCAAATGTATTTGTAAATTGTCTAAATATATTTTAAAACTGTCTAAATATAATTGAAAATTATTTAAATATATTATATTATTTTCTATATTTATCTAAAAACTATACAAGCATGTATATTGAAACATATTCTAAACATAGTTCTGAATGTATTTCAAATTGTATACACAATTTATTCATACTAATGTATTTCGAAATTATCTAAATATTCTTTGAAATTGCCAAATTTTATATTCATATTTTCCATATAAAAAATTTTCAAAAATTTTTTAAATACATTTACACAATTTGAAAGAGATTTTAATAAAATTTAAAGTACATACATTTTGAAATTTTTGATATACAATTGGCAATTGTATAGTGTACAAATTTGTTTACTAATTTCTTTAATTTTATTTTAAATCACTGAAAGCTTACCAGTATTAGCAATTCCTTTCATAGACTTCACTCCTAACAGCTTGCTTTTACTTTCACCATCCACCACAAAATGAACCGTTACAGCAAGGTACGAAATTTTTGAAAAACTTTCAGTCCATAGATCACATGTCAGAGCGTAACCAATTTCTCGTAGGGATAATAGTTCTGACCTTAGCTTTGCAAAATGTATGGAATAACTATTATCAACATTTCTATGGATTGTTGTTGGATGCGGTAAAAGTGAGTCTAGGTTAACAATTGTTCCAAATTTATTTCCAAGAGATAACATTAATTTCGAATACTCTTTTAGTCCATTATCTTTAACCAACGAGAATGGACGAATATCTCCAAGAATCCATTCGGTCAAAACATCTGTACAAGCCTTTTTAGCCTCTTGGTTTGGTTCAATTAAATCATTTTCTGTTTTTAATACTGTATAGCACTTGTGTTTATTTAAATTTTATTATATTTATACACATTGTTGCATGTTTTACAAGCAACAAAATTTGTCACTTCAATATCATTTTCATCTTTAATAAGGGCAAAGCAGTCCCATATCTTGCTTCGCCCTCTTTTTTCACTCATTTTATATAAATTAGACAACAGTTTTTCTTTTATTTCAATATTATATATTTTTAAATAAAAATTTTGCCACACTACTTTGTAAAATACCTACAATATAATTAAAATCCACTTGATTGCACTTCTCAGCAGCACCTAATTTTGATGCGGTAAACTCAAATCCTTTGCGGTTTTTTCCATCAGCTTGGGATTTTTTATAGGCGTGGCAAATGTTTTCCTCTAAATTAGTCAGGTACGTAGACATATTTCACATTGATCAAATATGTGGAATGTACGAAACAAAACATCAATAAGGCTGACGTCGGAGTACTCGCTACGAGCACTGAAGCCCCTTGTAGCAACAAGGAGCGCCAACTCTTTACTTGAATCTTTTTCCATTAATCTCTGAATAATTACAAAATCATAGGACATAGAGAAGATTTATATTCGACTAAAATACATACAATTTTGTTACACATCTTCGCGAGTTTGGGTGAAATATGTCTACGTACCTGACTAATTTAAAGGAAAACATTTGCCGCGCTTATAAAAAAAAAATCCCGACCTGAAGAAAAAAGCGGAAAATGATTTGAGTTCAGTGTTGCCAGAATTTTTAGGGACAAAATCTGCAAAATCGAACAATTAAAAAAAAATTGGCAAAATCTGCACTTTATTTTTAAAATCTACAACATTTTTTCAAAACAACTTTTTATATTACACTCAAATTACGCCTACGTCTGTACATATGTGTATTTAAATAAATAGAATAACGAAACAAGTAACAAATTCAGTCGTATATACACATGTATGTATGCACATATGTCATTTTGCACTTGGTTTGCGTATCAACAACCGTTATAACTTTTTTTCTAAAGTAATTTCAGTTGACACCTAATTGATTAAAATTTTTTGTGTTTGCAACTTTCTTTTGTATTTTTTTACATGAACGGTTGTTATTTTCGTTCATATGTACATAAAAAAGAAAAGGTAGTAGCAATATAAGAAAAAAAAATTCTATATTATTTTAGTTCAAAAATCTGCGTTTTTTTTACCAAAAATCTTCATATCTCTTTTTGAAGTGGAAAAATCTGCAAAATCCAGATAAAACTGCACTTCTGGCAACAGTGTTTGAGTTATACATATAATTTTATATAAAAGAGACAAAAAATGATTTCATACATAGCATTGTTATTTGTGGTACAAACAAATATATCTGAATTATTTGTGGTACCACAGTTATTTGAGAACAAAAAACAAATGTAATTGGTATTGAATGAAAAACAACAAATAACCGCTCTTGTAGATTGAATGTGCAAAAACAAAACCATACCATATCTGTTACACTCATTCGCTCATTTGTATCCATAGTAACAGATATGTATATGGTGTATTTGTTTTGGTGATACTTTCAGTTACACTCGTGCAAGTCTTTACTATGAAACTTATACAAACCAAACCCAACAAACAACTTTTATTCGATACGACTCTATTTTATTTTTCTATACCTTTATACAATTAGAAATCCCTCGGATAACAATGAAAGTATTTATAAGGCAAAATGAAAAATAAAATCTCAATTGAATTGTTAATAAACTAATTTTTTGAGGTTGAAGTCTACTGACGATTTGGTAAAGAGCGCCAATGAAATGCATATAGACATTGCTTAACCACCCAACAAATAAATTTCATATTATAATAGTACAATGACAATATGTCAAAAAATTAGTTTATTTACACATGTATACTTTTGATTTTTATTTAAAAAATAATTCGATCTAGTAGAATCCGTACTTGAACTTCTTAAAAACCAGTAATATATAATTCTTAATATTTTTTATATATTGAGAAAAATAATCAGCAAAATTTTTGTTTAAAAGCGAACTGTTGTTAATTATGTATAGTTGATGTTACATTCATCAATACAAATGATTTTCATATCCAGTTACATATATATTTCTTATTACTTCGAAGAGTACATGCACAAAATGTATTTGTTTTCAATATTCACTCAAATGCAACAACTTGCTGTTGCTTTTTCATGTAATGTAGTTAAGCTTTTTTCTTTTTTATTGAAAATAATATATGTATAATAAAAAAATTCTGCTACAAACACTTGAAAACAATAAAATTCCTATACAATAATCAAAACAGTCCCACTCGAAATTAGTATTTTCTCTCTCACATGTTTTATGATTAGAGAAATATTTTTGGAGAAAATTTGTTATTGTGGGAACAAATTTCTTGAGAATATGTATGATTGAGCAGACTACCATTTTATTCACTGTATTCTTTTCCCATCTGCCCTCTTTTTATTATCCTCCTGTCTCTCTCAATAGTTCTGTTCAACCTGTTGGTGGTAATTAATAAAAAAAAAAAGAAAACAGGCAAAATTCACAGTATCAAAAATGTATTACATTGAATATTTTCATTGAAAAGTGGTACCAATTTTGCATTTATGTTCTAGAAAAGAAAAGATCACAAGTAAAATTTGTTTAATTCTTTGAGCATATAATTATTATTTGGCAGCTTCTAATACACTGGCCATTTGACGATAACGATCTAACATCGGCGTATAAATTTCATCACTATCTTTACTTGGTTCGCATACACGCTGTAAGTGATTAGGAAGATAAGCTGTTATGAAATCATAATAACTTAACACGTTCACATTTTCTTTGTATTGCAACTGTTCTTTCTCCTGTGGTAGCTCTCCACTTGCATGGCACAAATTCCGTTTGAAATCGTCTAAATATTTTGCATACTTTGCACGATACGCTCCCCCTTGCAAAGCTGATTCACTTGATTTCTAAAAAAACAAAAGTATTCCAAAACACTTCAATTTATTTGGAGCGTTACTAAATATATATACAACAAACAAACCTGTATATAAACAGGAGAATTAAAAACATCTGCAATAACTTGCAATATAGATTTATTAACAGATGCTCCACCAGTGGCAATAATTTTAGTATCTTTCCCGAAATTAAAGCCCATATCAGCAGCAACCGCCCTTCGATGTAACATCTGACCTTCTATCAATGCTCTTATTTCAGCTTCAGGTGATGTGAATCTTTAAAAGACAACTAATTTCTAAAGCTTCTTGGCATGAATAATTCCATTTATATAGTACATACTTGCTAACGCCTTTCACTGCGTCTGATGATGCTAATGAATGAGTCTTACTCCAACGTAATACTCCTTTAGCACAAGGAATTATTTCCTTTGAATTAAAATGTATCGCCATATTGCCATAATTTCCACGCGGTGTAGAGTCTAAAAGTTGACTAAATATTTTCCAGCTGTTTTGAGCTTCTGAACGTTTAAAAGCATCTCTCACCAAGGAACCATTACGAAAACTGTAAATATCATCATAAATAAATTATCCTAAATTACAATATCATATTATCGTACCATAAAAGACCCATAAACTGATCGTCATCGGTGGGATGACACAATACATGGCCTTCTTCTAAAAGAGGAGGATTTTCTAGATTCATCATTAATGTATCACTTGTGCCCAATGACATTAGAAGGCACTGTTTTTCCATTAACATTCCTGACAAAGAAGATGGATTGTCACCCGTAAATGCTGTTACTTTGCACGTTTTCTGCATGCCAAATCGTTGAACAAAAAAGTTACATATATTTCCAATGACGCTTGTCGTTTTCACAGGCGTTCCTAGACGTTCTTCCAAATCAGGAGCGCAGGCATTCAAGCACGGTTTTGACCAAGTTTTTGTATTAATATCAAACAAATTCATTCCTGATGCATCCGCATAATCAATAGGTGCCACATCACCTAAAAATATTGAGGCTAAGAAACTGCTAACTAAGGAAATACGTTTGGAGTCTTCGTAGGCATGTGTTCGTTGCTGATACACTTTTCGTATCTGAGGTCCTGTAAATCGTGGATAGCATTTACTGCCTGTCAAACAAACCATTTCGTTTCGTCCTCCAATTGCGGTTTCCATTTCAAGACATTGATTCTCAGCCGTACCATCCATCCATATCGGTGTACGCGTCATAACAAATGCTGAATCGTCCACCTGTATATGCAAAAACTTGTCTGGATCGAGGTTCTTCAATATGTGTAGCCCATGACGTGACCAATATAACGAACCGTGCTGTTGTGCTGATCCTCCAAGAGCTACTACGGTAGTTAGATCGGCCCCTTCCATTACCAAACGATCCAATGCAATGTCCAATGCTTTTACCCACATAACTGGTTGAACAAAATATCTGAAAAAATTGTAGTTTGTATGTTAAGTAAAATAAATGAAAATTTGGAGAATAATTTAAGATATCTCTCATTTAATTTGATTTTAATAAAATAATTCCGTATCTCACTCATTTTTTCTGGTTCCAACATTTACACCGCCTGTAGTACGAAATTCGGGCAGATCGGTATCAAATTTTACTTCTGCAGTAACCATAACAGTGAGTTCATTGTTTAATTGAACCGCTTTTAGCTGAAATTAATGAAGAATGTATGCTATATATTAAGGAGCGGTCACACTTGTTCTCGAATATTTGTCCAAAAAAGTGTAACACCTAAATAATAATAAAAAAAATCGTTAATACCCAATAAATCAGTGGCTATTTAAATGTTGTTTATCTTTAAATTCCATTTAAATAAAAAATTTAGTTTTTCACCGCAAACTTAAATAAGACTTAAACGCTCCTTATTAGCCATTTATGTATATGTAATTTAAATCGTGCGCAATGAACATATGACTTTTGTTTCTTCTAACAAAAAAAAAAACATTGTGATATTGAGAAAAACTTGGTAGAAAATTTTAAAACTTTACGTAAATAAAGTTAATTATCAATAAAATAAAGTCAAAAATAAATAAAAAAATTATTATTGTGCAAATAGACTCTTAACACAATTGAACAACTAAAAATAATTTAATAACGCATCTATACACCAGCACATTTTTTAATCCGCACATTTTTTGTTTTCAATATACACGAGATGAATTCATCTAGCATAAAATTGTATACGTATACACAGCTTTGAGTGTTTAGTATTTCTTTGTTCATTTGGTGTTATTTTTCGTTCGCTGTACACATGCGTTTTGAAAAAAAATTTGCGGATAAATGATGAGAAATGGGCAATAATCTTAGGAGAAATTTGTAGATTCATTATAAATATATTTTCATGTAAATAAATAAAGCCTAAATCAACTAGGACAATAAAAAATGCATATATACATATGTATTTAAAAAATTATTTATATTGTTAACTAATGTTTTTATAGTTTATATATAATTGTTTTTTTAAAACGAATAAACAAACAAAAAAAGTATGTAGTGCAAATTGCACAAACATGAAAAGTGAATTTTCAAAGGTACATTCATATAACCAATAGAAGTTTTTGCTTATTCATGCGACCATTAAAATTTATTTAAGTAATTTCAGTAAATATTGCTGAAATTTTCTGTAACCAAAAACTATTACTTTTACTGGTTACTAAAAATTACTGCAAAAACATTTATGAGTTTCTTTTATTAGATCTACTGTTTGTTGCCGCGATCAACCCCTTTAGTTTTCATATTCATGTTGACGCACCGAACGACAACTGAAGATTGAACAAGTAAAAGTGCTATATTCGGCTGTGCCAAATCTTATATACCCTTCACTAACGTACGTCTGCTTTCTAAATAATAAAATAGTTTCGGTTAGCAAAAAATAAAAACAACTTCAGTTGCGTTTTTTGGTTACTTAAAAAAAATATTCCAAATTTCCCACCCTTGGAAACGAAATTTTAATTTTTTAAATTTGTTTTACCAATACAAGTCCTCATAATGTGTAAAGCGGTTTTATTTAAGCAAAAGTACAAATTTTTATCCATTTTGGTAACATTCATGTTATACAAAACATTGCAGTATCCTGGAAACAAAATTTTGATTTTTTTTAATTTTTGATACCAAATTTGTTTTGCCAGAATAAGAAATAATTTTAACCAAGAAAAAACGACCTTAGTTGATTTTTGGCTATGTTATTGTATTAAAAAAATTCAAATTTCCTAATCCTGGATGGGAACTTTAAATTTAAACATTTTTTTCATCCATGCAAGTCTTCACGTTACCAAAAACGGTTTTATTTAAGAAAAACTTAACATATTTATACATTTTAGTTATTATATGTACCACAAAATACCGAATGTGCCCAAAAAATATTTAAATTTCCTATCCCTGGAGGCGAAAATTAAAACTTTTTAAAATTATTTTTAACCAATGCAAGTATTTATGATGTATAAAGTGGTTTTATTTAAGAAAAACTACAAATTTGTAACCATTTCTGTCACTTTCATGTACTACAATATATATATATATATATATATATATATATATATATATATCAGTTTTCGAGCCCTGGAATCGAAATTTGTTTTTTTTTTAATTTTTGATACCAATTCTGTTTTGCTAGGACAAAAAATAATTTTAACCAGGAAAAAACGACGTTAGTTGATTTTTAGTTATTTTAATGTACAAAAAATATTAAAATTTCCTAACCCTGGATAAGAATTTTTAATTTTTTTCCATCTATGCAAATTTTTGTGATGTATAAAACGGTTTTATTTAAGAAAAACTTAATATTTTTAAAAATTTTAATTATTATATGTACCACGAAATACCGAATGTCAAAAAAAAAAGAATTCAATTTCCGATCACTGGAAACATCGAAAATTTAACTTTTCTTAAATTATTTTTTACCAATGGAAGTCTTCATGATGTATAAAGCGGTTTTATTTAAGAAAAACTACAAATTTGTTACCACTTTCGTTACTTTCATGTACTACAAAATATTGCAGTACCGAACCCTGGAATCGAAATTTTGATTTTTTTTTTTTTAATACCAATTTTGTTTTGCCGAAATAAAAAGTAATTTTAACCAGGAAAACCGACGTCAGTTGATTTTTGGTTAGTTTATTGTTTTAAAAAATTTTAATTTCCTAACCCTGGATGGAAACTTTAGATTTAAATTTTTTTTTCATCGATGCAAATCGTCATTACACCAAAAACGGTTTTATTTAAGAAAAACTTAAAATTTTTAAACATTTTATTTATGATATGTACCACAAAATACCGAATGTACCAAATAAAAAAAAATTTTAATTTCCCATCCCTGCAAAATTTTTCTTTTTTTTAAGTTTTAAATGGACAATTGAGGAGAATGAAATAAGTTTAATTTTCAAATAAGCAAAAAAATAATCGGTTTTTGGTGTTAATTTTGCGTCGAGAAATAGGTGTAAGCTTCCCAGCTCTGGAACCGTCACTTCTAATCGATCAGTCCAAGAATGAAGTCTCTAGCTCTTCTGGGGG